>VZUI01078793.1:0-14085 GCA_013401135.1 Cettia cetti
TGCATGTGCCTTAACACTGCTTCCATGAGGATCTGCCCCACGATCTTCCCAGGCACAGAGGTGAGGCTCACCAGTCTGTAGTTCCAAGTCTTCCTTTCTCCCCTTTTTAAAAATAGGAGTGATGTTTCCTTTTTTCTAGTCTCCCAAGACTTTGCCTGACCACCAAAAATTTTCAAATATGGTGGACAATGGCTTGGCAAGAGTATCACCCAATTCCCTCAGGACTCTGGAGTGCTTCTCATCAAGCGTTACAGGCTTGTCCCTATTTAGCTTCACCAAGTGGTCTCATACCTGCTTTTCACTGGCAATGATAGGAACTTTACTCCCCCAGCCCTCACCTGGAGGCTCAGGGACTTGAGAGGTCTGGAAAGCCTGACTGCCAGGCAAAGAACTCATTAAGTACCTCAGACTTTTCTATTTCTGTTTTCCCCATTCTTTCTTCCTGTTTATCACAGCCTTTATTTTCTGGTCTTCCTTTTCCGAGCTATATGCTTACAGAATCCTTCATTGTTATTCTTCACATCCCTTGCCAAGTCCCACTCCATCTGTGCCTTAGCTTTCCTGACCCATCCTTATACATCCAATCTGCATCTGTACTCCTCCCAGGTCGCCTGTCCTGCTTCCACTGGCTATGCACTACCTTCTTATTCCTCAGTTTGAGAAGAAGCTCCTTGCTCAGCCATGCCAGTTTCTGTCTTGCTCTCTTTGATTTTCTAAACACTGGGATGGAAAGCTCTTGTGCTCAAAGAAAAACGATCTTAGAGAGTTGCCAGCTATGGTCTGCTCTTCGGTCCTTGAGGACAGTTTCCCAGGGGACCACATTCACTAGTTCTTTAAACAACTGGAAGTTTGCTTTTCTAAAACTCAGCATCCAGACTATGTTCCTTGCCAGGCCTGTGTTCCTTGGGATCATGAAATCAACCCAGGCATGGTCACTACATTTGAGTCAATCTCTGATCTTAACCTCTCTAATGGGCTCATCCGCACTAGTCCAGGCTCAGTAACGGTTCTCTCAGTTTAGCTAATAAATCCATGAATACAATCTACCTGGCTTTTGTCTTCTAATACCCCAGACGCATACAAGAGAGCCACATGGAACTCATGTTCAGCACAATCACCACCACACCCAAGGAATACCATGTGGAAAGTCAGACACTTGGCTTTAAACCTCTAAACCAAACCAATTTAAAACTTTAAAACAATGGCCCCTTGAAGTCCATTGGACTTCATCTATCTTCCTTAGGAGCAGACCTGCACCATCACAAGGATGACTAAAACACTCATCACAGAACTCTGGCTCTCCAATACCTGTGAAGTTTTTATCTTCTTTTCTTCTTTGTGTTAGAGCCAGGATTAATACACTGGAGTGACAGTTTTGTGTTCAGACTCGGTGTTTATTAATTCTTATCTGTAGCACAGCCTCATGAGCCGTGAGCTCTAACTAGCCAGTTAAAAAGGTAAAATGGAGTGCTTCTCTATCTCTACAAGGTCTTTTCAAGAACAAACCATTCAATTGTGAAATGCCACCTGAATTATTTCTATTTTAAACCCAATAACTAACTACCTGAAGTCTGCAATGTGGACTTTACTAACCAATTACAGACAACCACCATGAAGAAGAAGGAATAAGAAGCTGAAGAAGGACTTAGACAACACCCAAAATCCTCCATCTTGCCCCATTATATATTACTATATACTAAAACCCTAAATTCTAAGTTTTTCACCCTGTGAGATCACACACTTCTATTCAAACTACACACCCACAACCCCAGCGCTATCACTGAATTTCAGAAGCCTGTTCCATGGCCTCCAGTCAAACATAGTGCCTGCCTGAGGGTCAATGCCCCTCAGCACAGAAAGCCCGAAATTCTCAGCCTGAGGAGTTCCAACAAATACCCACAGTGAGGCCTCGTGGTCAATCATATTCCTAGTTACCACCTGTAGGTCATGAACACACAGCTTCGTATTTCATACCATCAATTTTTCCTACACAGGCTCCACAGCACCTCAGTCAAATGTTACAAGCACCTTATGCAACATACAAAAAAGACAGCACTCTTAAAAGTACTTGAGACACTTTACAAAATAATGGAAAACTAATTGTGTCCCAATCTCCCCTAGTAACTTTCTGATTCTGTCCCAGAAGGTAAAAGCAGATTCATATGCCCAACTACCTAACAGATACAGAGGCAGGGGAGAACTGCAGAAGTGAAATGCATTTGTAAGGAGGCCAACAGCTGCAGCACAGCTTTACTTCCAATCTCTGAGAAAGGACTGCAGAAAGCCACTGCCTCTTCCTTACTCCTCAGGGAGTCAAGTGGTCAAAGTTACAATAGCCAGCACAGCTTCTCCTTGCTGAGTCTGCCTTTACTGTCAAAACTAATGTGACAGTCCTGTCCGCTACGGGCAAGAGGTACACGGATACTTTTTATGGACTTTGTATTCTAGCCTATTCTCACTAATCTGTGATGGAGTGAAGTGCCACTGACGCAGAACACACTGGTGAACAGGTATGCTATGTGCACCTTTAAAAAATACACAGCAGATGGCATCCAAAGCTGGGATTTATCACACCACACCTGCAGGTGCTGCAAAAAGGTTATTGTTGTAGTTATAAAGATATGAAATTACTGCCAGTGTTAAAACTATTAAGTGCATGCCAGTTTGATGAGATTGTTACTATCCCAAATTTGGGAGCACTGTGAGCCATTAAAGGATCTGCTTTCCAGAAAGTTAAACCACTTTTAGGAAGTTACACTGGTGCAGTCCTCATATGCAGGCTTTAAGGCCTTAAGAACAGTTTTGGCTTTTAAGTTCTCCTCTGAAATCTGGAAGATAAGACAGAGTTCTAGCAATGACACTCTGCAGGAGAAAACAGTTCTCTGAAGAGCTAAACGTTTAATTCAATTTAATTGAAGTTTGTATGTATAGAAACTGAGAGCTATCCCTCCTTTTGAGGAAATTCAGCCTTAAAAAAAGTCCCACATGGATTTTATGAGGAGCCCCTTACTTCACACATGAAACTGGCCAATAAGTCTGTGGCATCTGCTTCTGCTCAGTCAGACTATTATAGTATGGAGACTGCTTGGTAGGTCAGACTACAAAACACTCAAGTCCTTGCAGTCTCCAGAAAATAAAAAACATCACAACTTAAACCTCTTCTGTCGTCTTTAGGTAAAAAAAATCACAGCAAAGATTTTAACATGGAGCAGATCTTCCAAAGGGAACCAGAAATGAATGCAACTCCTAGACAATAGCCTTTGGTAAAATAATAATAATAAGGTTTAATAGAATAAATACCGACTCGGGAAGTAGTAGAGTTACTAAGGACTACTGTCTTGTTCACATGTATTAAATATATTCTTAGGTAAAGCGAAAACGCAATATTCCTACCATTTTTTAAAAGAAAAGTTAATTTAATCATAATGCAAAACCTTAATTTCAGATGAAATATTTGTGCTCTCATTACAAACAATGAAATCAGATCTTAAGTGAATTCACTTTTCACTGTTAGAAATGACTATTTACCTTTACTAGGAATAAGTTGATCGTAAAATTCTTTTTCCAAACTATTAATAAGTTCACCCTTTTGAACTTACCACACTACCAACACTTATCTCTTCTTTCTCTGCCTCTGTATGATAAAATTCAGAATGAATTTCACTGTGCTTAGAACTAATCCAGACTGTCAAATTGAATGCCTGTATCTGGACTGAGTTTGCTAAGAGCAAGGGTTTATTTTAAGTACGACATTTACAATAGTTTCTTTTCTGCTGTGTGTGCAGGCAAACACAGACATGACAAGACGAGAATAAACAAGAAAGGAGACTAACAAAAAAACATGCAGCATTTCTCAGGGGCAGGCCTAGAAATTTCATAGCTAAAATCAAGCTTCACATGATTTCACACTACACTACTGTCTGTGGACATGCAACCCCATCTTCTGAGCTGTGTTCTTCAGCATTCTCCCCCTTCCATGTCTTATGTCCTTCTGGCCCAGCTTCAGCATGCCACCCACACTGAGATTTATGAAGAGACAACCTAGGAGGTTTGTGCTGGGGGATGCTGACTCAGCCACAGCACAGCTTCAGTTTCTCCCTTACAGGACAACAAGTGTTTTATACAAGGGTTCAGTGCCAGAAAGAAATGAGTACATAATAAAATGGATGAACATAAAAAACAAGTAAGTAATAGAAAAACCAGTACTTTCATGCAGATTTTTTTTCTATATTCTCCACCCATTTTTTAATAAGCTTTTACAAAATGCTTTCTTATTTCCCTTCAAATCTCCAGAGATTCTCCTGAGTCCAAAAGTAAAATGTGCTTAATTACGTTGCTGAACTGGTATCAAGAAGAGAATGTCAACTATTTTGCTTCACTGAGTATTAAATACCCAGTATAAAACAAGATTAGTTACGTGGACTTTAAGAGCTGTTTCCAAGAAATCTAACAAATTCAGTACCTTACAGACAGAAATACCACCCCTTATGAAAAGGGAAAAAAAAACAAAAACCGCCAAAGCGGATAGGTCTGTGTAAATAAAAATAAGTTGGAAGATTTATTGATTAAAAAGGAGGGAAAAAACAATTTCAAGAGTCAAGTACAAAATGGATGTGTTCATCCTTTGCTTCTGATCTCTCACAATCGTTTTTAAAGCATAGAGAAATACAGGATGCTGTCAGCGCACTGTGTAAAGAAGCCAAACGATTCTGTAGCATAACTACACCTAGCTGAGAGTTTTATCTGTGACTACAGTTTGCATGGGTTTCTCCTGCCTACCCTCTGCAGACTCTCCTTTGTCTTTAAACAGAAGTACTAATAGGAAAATTCTATTTTCTAAATGAAAAGTTCTAACATTGCACTTAAAGTCCATCAAACCAATTACCCTGACCAAGTATCAGTCATCACTACTAAGCTCACTGTAGCTGAGATGGACTTCAAAGCTTACAGGAGGAAGGCAAATTTGTCAGATCCACATAAGGAAAGAAAATAACAGAATAAACAGCTACTGAATGTTAAAAAATTAATTTTCTTCACTGAGACTCTGGCCATATAGGTTCCACTTATTTGGGGTGACCTTCCAGCACTCTCCAAGCCACAGGGTAATGTTTAAAAGATTTAAAGATAAGTAATTAAATAAGGAGCATGTAAACCAGCTCTGGGGCATGAGCAACAGGCATAGGAGAAACACAGTAAACTCCTTGCCCATTCTGCCTCAGGTATGGAAATGTTCTTAGACATGCTACAGCATTGCCAAGACTCTCATCCATTCATTAGTGAAAAATATTAATGTTCTGAATAATTAATTTGAATAATTTCAAATAGATAACTTACTGTCAGGCTTTCCACAACTCCTTCCAATGAAACAAAAGAATTGACTGATATGATAAAAATAACAAAGTTCTCTGAAAAATAGAGAACTTTGTGGGCCTTGATACATCCTACTTTTAATGGTGGCTGTAAGGATAGAAATGGAAGGGTCCGATGAGTTAGCTCAAGCTGCAGCTCAGTATCAGCACAGTAAACTCAGTCTACTCATCATTTCAGTGAGCTGTAATAACTTTAATTAGCTCTTTAATTATGCTGGCTGAGTGATACCCACCACAAAGACAATTTCTGCAGAGGAGAAAAGTCAGATTGAAACTGGACAAGAGGCATACAGCTCACAGACTAGTAACATTGTCAGTAAAATCCTCTAATTGGCAAAAGCAAGAATGAATCAATCATCTTAAGCATTTCTAAATGGTGAAGGAGAAAAACAAACCTTATTTGTGCAGAGATTTGACAAAAAGAAACAAATAGAGCTTTAGTTGTACCTGATAGGGAGTTCATTCATTTGAACAAGAGAAAATACTCCCAGAGATCTGTAAGTTCACAGCAGTGTTCCTGAGACCACGTTAATTTAATTGCAGACAACAATTTCTTGTGCTTCTGAAGAACAATCTACTCAATAACCTGTTAACTAGGAGGGGTATAGAATTAACTCTTGATTCTGGAAGCCTCAAGACCTCAGAGCTGGTGTGGACTGCTGCCCAAGGGCTGACAACCAATGCTGACTGGCCCATCCAGCAGGAGCTATCCTTACAGTCCCATCATGTTCCATCTCCTCTAAGAAATAAATCTGCGCTTGGGAGGAAAGATACTGAGAAAAATATGACACTGGGTGATTGCAGAGATAAAACAACCCAGCAGGCTAGTCCAGCACTGAGTGATCAGCTAGTCAGGAGCATATCCTAAAGAACTAAATTCTACAATATACAAATAGAACTATGACTAAGCTAATTTCCTAATACAACTCAGCAGTAAGTGTAAGGAGATATTTGCTATATCTATATTACTTCTCTCTAGAATCACAGAAAGATTCTGGAAGCCAGTAAAACCATACACAACTACACATACCACACCTGAGATCCATAGTACCAAATGAGATAAACAAAAAAGAGCAATCTATCAAGGACATTTACAGACTATGGCTGAGAGTTCACTTTGTAATATTCTGGCAACCTCATGATGTTGCTTTAGTGGTAATAACTACTACCTGGATGGCAAAACCATAGTAATTTTCATCAATAACAAAGCCCATACTTCTTCTAATAAACTCAAACAAATTATGTAATCGACAAAAGTGATAAAAACACAAAAATTCTCACGGGGTACCCAGTCAAACCAGTTAGGGAAAAAAACCTATTTAGGCATTACAGTCACAAACAATATATATGGGCAACATATCTTCTCTTTAAAATAAGTAACCCAGCCCTCCATGTATATAATACACAAGTTTGTGAAAATGCCATAATTGCCTTTGAAATGCACTTTTCCACAAACCCAAATTTAAAAGCCTGATAACTTCCAACAAAATGTATTGCAGCAACTAATATTGTTTCCAACTGTTTCTCTTGGTTACAAATGTACTGGAAAGCTTAGCACAAGATGCAGTCTGTGTAACTCTTTCTTATTAGGGGGTTGTTTTCCTCAGTGTGTGGGATGTTAACAGGTGTACTCATCATGATGTTCCACAGCAAATGCTGTCTCGTGTTGCTTTAGTCATCAGTTTGAGATTCAGATCCAAATGCATAACTTTGCACCCTCTTTTGCAAATGTTTCAAGAGTCAACTCCCAAAGGAAGTATAACCTTCATGACAGCGTGCCTGTGACTCCCTGCCTTATGAAAACCTCATTGTCCTTTTCACACAGGCTCTAATAGAATGATTAGAAACAGCTGTTGACATATACAGTATTCAGCTATTGTTGGGCTAGAAGTAAGGATAAAACAAGAGACAAAAGCTACTTTGCTGCAGACAACTACCAAACATACACATTGCTGTGAGTATAATGAGAGATGTGTTTTGGCAGCAACAAACCTCAACAGAATTTTGTCTTTCACATAATAAAACCAGCTGGCATAGTGCTCAGAGTCCTTGTGAGGTGCAGTTAGAATCATAAAATATCTCAAGTTGGAAAGGCCCCATAAGGATCACCAAGTTCCAACTCCCTGCTCCTCACACAATGACCTAGCAATTAACCATATGACTGAGATCATTGTACAGATGCTTCTTGAACTCTGACAGACTTGGTGCCGCAACCACTTCCCTGGAAAGCCTGCTCCAGTGACAAATTGCACACATATGTACTGCATATCCACAGAGAATGAGGTTTGATTGCAGAGTTCACAGTAGTAATGAAGAAAAGTCCAACCAGCTGGAAAGAATGTGGCCATGCTCTCCAGATGTATTGCAGTAATCCCTAGGGTTATTCATGCCCTTCCTGGCTGAGATACAAAAAACACTTCTCATTATTATTTCAGCATTCATGTGCCTATGGAGTAAGTTAACTCCTCATTGGTAGAATGAAGAGAATGCACAGTGATCAGATATGGTGACTTCTAGCATTCTGGGAACTTTTACACAAATGTAATTCCTTTAAAAATTCCACGTTTATTTTAGCCTCCAAATTCTACCAGGGCTCAGCAGCAGGAAGATTATGCCTTGTTCTAGAAAAGGCATTGTCCACTTCTTTTATGACAACAACTGACATAGTATTAGACAGGCTGTCTCTGCCCTACTCCCAACAGCATGGCCTGTGATGAATTCTGCAAGCAAAGGCAGGGTTTTTTTAAATATACATACAGAAAAACAGCTGTCATTGCTATGCTGTAATACGCTGTGTTAATAGCCTGACTTGTTGATGGTTTCCTGCGAAGGACAGGAGATCAATCTTCTTAATGTATGGAAATAAGAGAAACAAACAAAAAGGCTGATTAAAGCAAGCTGGTCCCTGGAAAATGCATAAAATGAACAGAAATGAATTTTAGTCGTGGACCTCATCTCATTCAGGAAGAAACTTCATATTTAGTGCAACAATGAAATATCAGCCAGGTCTGTAATGAATGTTAACTACAGAAAAACAAAAAAAATCCCGAAGTATGAACAAGGGAAAGACAATACTTAAAGCCTTCTCACCTCCCCACCCCTAAACAGAGACCTTTCCTCTTCTAGTCTCAATTCCTACATAGTCACTGCTGAATACAGAGCCCATGGGGTTTTCAGAAATATAAAGGTCTATGAATGCAAGGAGAAAATGCTTTGCAAGTTTTATAGTTCTACAGAAACTGTGAGGAAGATTTTATAACACCAGAAAAGAAAAATGGCAAGATAAATTATAAAGTGTAATAAAAAGGTATTCTCCTTATGTTTTTCTCCAGATAATTAGTCGGTAAACCTCAATAATATCATAACTAAAGACTGGCATGACCCATGGTCTGTTTCAGGAGATGCAATAATCCTATGAACTAAGCACAGGGAAAATACCCTCCATTAACTCAGGAGTACATGTCTGATATTTATTAGCCTTTTCTTAGCTTACTAGAGTGAAGTCAGCCTCACTGTGCCTATGCTCATTGACAAAAACACAAACCAGATGTGAATATATCCACTACATGTCTTACAGAACTCTGTATTGACTGCGATTCAAATTGGGTTACCAGTACTCTGAATTATTTGAATAACAGTGAAAGAATGGCTTTAGGTACATGTCCCCAGTTACTGATTGCCTCCCCAGCTGCTTCTTCACCGCCCAAGTACTGTAATACTACTTCCACCCTCTCATGCAGAGTCAGCAGGATGAACTCAGAAAATGATTAGGATAGAAACAATGCAGTTTCTCCAGATGGGCAATTCCTTGGTTTTTGAAGAAAATAAAAAAAACAAATGCTATAAGGCAACATAATTTTTTTTCAACAAAACACCTTGCTGCTACATAGTAACTACAAGACTGCAAAAGTGTAGGCAGGCTAAACAATATTGGTGATGTAAAACAGTTTACAAGCAAAGGTCTCTTCGTAATGACACAGTACTATAATTAACATTGGAAGTGACCATGGAAGGTTTCTAGTTCAACATCCTGGACACAGAAATTGCTTCTTTCAAATTTCTTTGCCTCTTGTCCTTCCACCGTGCACTCAACAGCCACTCCATAAGTATGGGCAGCTGTTATTAGGTCTCACCAGAGAAGCCATCCTTCTCCAGGCTGAACAAACCCAGTTCCCCAGCCTCTCTTAGGGCCCCATCCGTGCTGGTGATCCTATGCTGAACTCACTCCACTTTACTGATGTTTTTCCTATAGTGGGGACCCCAACCCAAACACAAGTATCTAGGAGTGGTTTCACACATGATAAGCAAAGAATAATCACCTCCCCCACTCTCTGCATCACACTGTTATTCACACAGGCAAGGGTGTCACTGGCCTCTTCTGATTCCAGAGCACACATTTTCTCACACAACTGTCCCCCAGGATGCTGGCCTGTCTCTGCAGAGCTGTTCCTCAGTTCCTCTGCTGTGGTCTGCATCACTGCAGGGCTCTGCCTTTCTGAGGGAAGGATTAATTGTTTGTCATTGCTGAATTTCATTGGATCTTTGCCATCCATTCCTGCCAGTTGTCCAGGTTCCCCTGGCTGTATCAAGACAGTGTGGCCAACAGGTCCAGGGCAGAGATCATCCTCCTGTATTCCTCACTAGTGAGGCTGCACCTCAAGTACTCGGTCAATTTTTGGGCCACTCACTTCAAAAAGGACTTTGAGGTTCTGGAACATGCCCAGAGAAGGGCAACAAGGCTCATGAAGGATCTAGTAAACATATCATATAAGGAATGTCTGAGGGATCTGGGTTTGTTTAGTCTATAAAAGAGGAGGCTCAGGAGTGACCTCATCACTCTCTACAATTTCTCTGCAAGGAGTTTGTTACTTGGTAGGAGTTGGTGTCTCCTACTGTGTCTATGGTGAGAGGACAAAGGAAATGACCTTAATCTAAGATAGGGGATATTCAGACTAGATACTAGGAAAAAAACTTGTTCACTATTATAGTGGTCAGACACTGAAATAGGCTGCCCATGGAGGTGGTGGAGTCACTCTCCCTGGTACATTCAAGAGGTGTGGATGGGTTTGGTGGTTTAGGCATGACAGCGGCAGTGCCAGGTGAGCAGTTGGACTGGATGTTCTTATAAGTCTCTTCCAACCTTGATTATTCTATGACTGCTGGCTCTGCTCTCCAGCACATCAACAGGCACCACACACACAATTTAGTGTCATCTACAAACTGGGTTTGAGTGTCCTCCATCTCCCCCTTCACCACTCACAAAGTTGTTAAACAACATCTCAGAACAAACCCCTGCAGTACCCCATTTTTTACCAGTTCATTAACCAAATGCCTATGAGCATCAAACCAAACTTTTACCTACCTAGCTCTCTACCCATTCACACCATAAAGTCCTGATAAAGTCTTGGATACAAGAATAACTTGTATTTTAATGTCTTGGATACAAGAATAAAGTAGGCCTTGCTAAAATGGCAGTAAATGACATCTACTATCTTAATCCCATCAACAGATTCCATCATTTTATCAGCCAGGCAATCAGGTTGGTTAGACAGGTTTTATTCTAGTAGCTCCCTAATGATGCCATTTAGATTTTGAGAGCCTGGCTTACACTAGTTTTCCTTTCTCTCTCTTGCAAACTGTTCTGTAGGTTTTAGAGACTGAAAATTAGTAAGTGCTCTTTTTGGTTGTAGGACTTGTCTGGGATGGGAAAGGAAGGAAGCAGTCCCACAGGCATGTGATAGTGCTCATAGGAAAAACATAGGAAGAAGAAGAAATTATAATATGCCATAGGTAAAGATTGTTACTATGTGTGAGAAAAAAAGTCATTAATAACACTACAGAATCAAAACATGAATTGTTGATGTCAGAAAGATTTTATGGCTCTTTCATTTCCCCACAAAACGAAACACAAGACAATGTTTCTTCTCCTTCAAAATTAATATAACAATTCAAGTGATTATTACTTAAAGTAATTAATCTTACTTCAGATGATTTTAAATACCCTGGCTCTGCCAGTCTTATAGTCGTCTTCTTCAAAACACACAGAATGTAGAGGACAATTAACCGTCCTCTTAATTTCTAAACAACCCAGTAAGATTATACTTTAATACACCCTAGAAGCAGAATTTTAAACAGTTTTGAAATTCTATGCCAGAAAAGTTTTCTTTTAAATCAGCAGGAAGCGTTCTCCATGAAGGTCACCCATTGACAAAAAATCCTTTGATGGGAGAGGTTGCTCTTGATACCAGCTGTGCTTTCCAGCCTGAGCAAAACATGTCCAGACATGCTGGTATACCAGGGAGCCTTTCTAAGTTGAAGCACACACTAAGACTGCATAAGACCTTGAAAGTAAAGGGGCCTTTAACCTTTAAGTAGTCACAAAGTTTTCTGTAACTGACTTGATGCAAAATTCCGCAGACCGTCTTAATTAAAACATTTTTGGGCTTTTAACCAGGACATTTGTAGGAATTCCTGTTGTTTATTCGTAGCTGTGTACTTTTTGAGATACAAGACATGAGGTAATAAACCGTGAATTTCTGATACCCTCCATCAACCTGTTGCACATTCCAAGGCCTGCTCCAGGCATTTTGCAAAATGTTTCTTTTTCTCAGGTAGTTTTTCAGACATGGCACATTAAGCCTAGACAAAAGTCTGTGAGAACTACAAATACACATACTTCTAAACAGGAGTCGATCAAGGTTATAAAACATATTTATTTCTCAGCAAGCATCAAATCTTCATCTCTCTGATTCTGGTTGACAAACTGACCTTATTCTCAGCCAAAGATTAAGCTGGAAACAGAGCACTGCATAGTTTTCAACTCATCTTTTCTTCTTACACGAAGAAAGCTTTACACCTTTACACCTTTATGTACTCAGTCCTGCAAGCTTCACATTGCACAACCAATGAACCTGCTCATTTTAAGCCAAGCAGCTATAGCAGTCCACCTCATGCACAGGCCAGAATTCAGCTACTTTTGTATAAGAGCTGTGTGTTGTGTAAGGCTGCTCTGCAGCCTGCCATTCTCAACAGGGAACAGCTCCCTCAGGCCCAGGACTGGCCAGGGAATCCCTGTCAGACCCTAAAACTAGTTTTGTGACAAGCAAAAGAAGGCAAGCCAAGGGATTGCTTAGCCTCTCTTCCCAATAGTCCATAAAGGACAACACAGATACTCAGATATGATGGAAATATCAATATCCTAGTGATATTTCACAGGACAGAACACCAACATGTTTTCTTTCTTTTTCTTCATGAAGAATACAAGATTAATTCTCTCCAGTACATGTCAACAGTATGCAATAGACAGATGCAAGCTCATTCTTATCTTTCACTGAAAAAGCTTTTGAGTATCCAACTGGTGTCCTGTGAAGTGTTGAGAATAAACATTTACACTATATACCTTTAAAATGTAGCCTGTCATGACTATAGCATGTCTTCACCAGTGCAGGCTAGGGTAATGAAACACTGAATTGTCAAGCATATGGTGGGTTTGCAACAGTCAAATATGCCACATTATAGTAAAGCATAACAAATCCAGCATCAAAGAAAACATAAAGATCAAGACAGCTCCCTAAGGATATCTTTGAAAATGTTTGCAATGATAAATCACCTCCAATGCTTAAAAAACACTCAGGGATGAAAGGACAGCAGCCACACTATAGAAATAAAACTAGGAGACACAGCTAAAGAAAGAACATGAATGCCTTGTAATGATAGTTGGTTTTTCCTCCACAAGTCTTTTCATACATAGCTGCGGAGCATGCTGATAGAGAAAAAAACCCCATTTTTTTAACTAGATACAAGTATACAGAGGATTTTTTTGACACTTTTAATATTGCAATGTTACAAGTTACAAATCCTAAACACTTTTCCCATCACAGTGCTCTCCAACTTTATATTATGTTTCAAACATGCTAGGTTACATTGATGAAGGTTTTATGCAGTTATCCTTCTGCAGCATTCCAGAACACAAATTCTCCTTCTGCTCTATGTAATTTAAAAGCTGTTTATATGTGACATGGACTCAGTTTGACAGACCTGACTTAAAAAAAAAAAACACAGTGAGCCTATTTCAGATAAGAGGGAGTGAGACCAAATTATCCTGCTGAAGAAAGACAAAAAAGAGTAAGGTCATGGCTGGCATAACTTGAACAAAGCACGGTCACAAAGTGAATGCAGTATGAACATGCAGAAAGACATATTTATGATTTGGAGAAGCCTTTATGTTGGAAAAAATTCCATAACTCAATAGTAGAGGGTCTCCATGTAGAGAAAAAGAAACACACAGTGCGTCTGGCACACACTTTTTCAGACAACCAACAACACAGAAGAAATGCAAGGAAAAGACACACACAAAAAAAGTGGGATTTGTATCTTAAAAATTCAAGTAAATAATGACAAAGCACAAATTTGTCAAGCATATGGTGGGTTTGCAGCAGTCAAATATGTAATGTGGTGTGTTGTTCTCCGTGGCCTAAGGTATATACTTGATGAAAAAGAAGAGACACTGAATGAGAAGTGGGATAAGAGGAACAGGGGAGGAACATGGGAATGTGGAAGGTAAGAAAGAGAACAAAGGTAGATAAAAATAAAAGGAAGGGTTTAGCAAAAGAAGAGAAGAAATCAAAGGTAAGAAAAAAAAGGGAAGGGAAGGTTGCGGGAAGGGAAGGGAAGGTTGCGGGAAGGGAAGGGAAGGGAAGGTTGCGGGAAGGGAAGG
>VZUI01078798.1:0-24692 GCA_013401135.1 Cettia cetti
TCCGGCCCCGCTCCTGCCCCGCCGCCCGGGCCGCGGCGATCCCCACACGCCCAGCAGCGCCCAGGAGCCGCGTTCGCCCGGCACCGCCCCGCGGCGCCGGGCACGCCGGGAGTCGTAGTCCGGGAGCGCGCGGTGAGAGCGGCGGTGGCGCCGGGCGGGGGGATGGCGTCACCGAGGGGCGGGCGCGGCTGCGGCTCTTCCCCACAGCCGCCCGAGGGGAGCGACGGCACCGACGGTGGGCACCGGGGGTTTCCCGGTGCCTCTTTCCCCGGGCGTGCCTCACTCGCGGCCCATGGTTTCCGCCAGCCGGGAAGGCCATAGGCCATGCCCGCTCTGAAGGGCGGGTGCCGGTGCCTCACGGAACCTCTCAGAGCGCCGTGGTCACACATAACCCTAGCGCAAAGTACAGCGCTCCGGCTTTCTTCTTTGGCAAAGGTTGGATTGGATGATCCTAGAGGTGCCTTCTAGGCCTGACTACCCTGTGATTCCGTGGTGTGGCTGTGTTCCCGCACGCCTGTGCCCAGAATTGGCGGCAGCAGTTCCACTGCACACACGTTTGTTGCTTACGGATCTCGGGATGTGACAGAAAAAATTTCTTTCCGGTGGAGCTGTGATAGTTTTGATAGGAAATAGCACATAAATTAGTCAGTTGACAGATGTGCCACACTAGTGCTGGTTAATAGTTGAACTGCAAGTAGCGTGTTATTCTTCAGATACTAGTCGAGTCCTGACCAACAGTAGGACCTTTTATCAAATATTTCAGTACTCAGTTAATGCAGTATTATGTGGTACTTTCTTTATTTTTAACTGTATAGGCAGATGCAGTGAATAACCAGAATCAAACTGCAGAAATTATAATTTAATCTGAGAATAGTGACATTTTACAAACTGTGTACATGAGGTTTGGGTGTTAATGCCTTCCTTGTTTCAGAAAAAATGGGGGGAAAGCTGCTGGGACTGTCTGTGGACAAGATGGCTGCCAGCCCTGCCAATAAGATGGCTGCCCCAAGGACAGGGCTCCAGGGGGACAAGGGAGCTGTGGGATCAGACCTCTCCTGCCTCACAGGTAACTCACAACACCAGGCACTTGGTCACCTCTACACCTGCCTCAGCCCTAAAGAAAATACATGTTACTTAACCTTATACATAAGGGGTCGCAGAAGCGTTCAGGTTTGACCCAAAACGTGACTGAAAACAGGGCCTCGTTGCAATAAAAAGCAAATGAGTTTGCAGTTTGTCTGTTCATGCTTAGGACTAGGCAAATGCAGGAAATTAGTTGGTAATTTTATAGACTTCTTTTATGCATTTAAAGAAAATGCTCAGCGTTTCTCTGAAGTACGAAAAGACTTAGATGAAATTTACGTTACTTATATTTTTAATTCAAAAAGTATTTGTGAAGATGGAATATGCAATATTAAAAAATCTCTACACTTTTCTCACTATGGCTATAGAAATGCTAGTGTTTATTTACGTTTAGTGATAATTAACAAATTAATGATATTACTATTTATATACTTATTAGAGCTACTTTTAAAATGTTAGGCTCCCAAATGCACAGATTTTTAGCCAGCTGTGTTTGCTTTACAAGTATTTAAATATGTACTGCATTTAAATGGTTAAAATTATTTAAAATGTGCAACTTGACAATAGTGCTTTATGTTAATGGAGGTCTTGAAAAAAAAACAACCAAACAAACAATGTCTTCCCAATCTACACATCTCTCACTAGACTGCGTTTGTATCTTTCTCTTGTTATTCTTTTTTTCTTTCTGGTTGGCTGATAACAAAACCAAATGAAATGGGGCAACTAATGGCAGTTCCTCTAACAAAGCTGCTTAATTATGTAGAAACATTATATGAAGCCTATACAAGAAGAATAATATGCTCTGAAGTCATTAAACTATTGACAAGAGATTTCAGACAGCAAACAGATGATTACAGAGGTCTCAATACATTTATGCAGACAAGTAACCAGCCTTTCAATAGTTTCATTAAATTCATTAGTATTCAGGGTAGCAGACAATGTAGATGCCTGGGCCTTTTCAGAGCTGAATTCGTTATGTTTTTGTACAATCTTTTGTTCCAGATTTGTTTATACCTGGAAGTTACAGTGTTTGCTACTGTATATGAAAAGGATTAATAATACACTCTGAAAATTTCCCAAATAGATACAGTTTAAATGTACTAATTGATTGTGTTCATTTACCAAGCATTGGGAAGTAATGCTTAAGAAAAGACTAAGAATTAAAAATTTTCAAGTATTTATACAAATTACTCCCACATGAAAAGGCTGAGTGACTGTAGGTGACACATGGGCCTTCCACAGGAGTCAGTTTTTGTTTTAAAGGAAAACATCTACTCCACCCAGAGCAAGCCCATGAGTTCACAGAGAAAACACTTATCCCCAGAATATAGCACAATACCACATAGTTACTAGGGTTTTGTGTAAAAAAAAAAAAAATAAAAAAAAATAAACTGCTACACAGCCATTTTCAACCGGTTCTTAAAGCAACCATGTTGTCTGGAAAAGTTGTCAGCCATCTTGCTGAAAAATCTGTTTTCCAGCAGGAGTAGGATAAGAGAGACTAAAAGGAAGAAATACAAAGCCTTATTTCTCGATGGATATAATAAGGATCTGAGAATAATTAAAATAAATGTAACATTTGAACAAAACTAAGATTACTATTTCATGTTAAGTGTAATTTTTTCCCCTGGATATTAAATAGAAGCAAAAGCAAGGTAGGAGTTGTCTAAACCACTTCAAAACAACCTCCAAATAAGAGGAAATTTTGATGGTTGTTATAGGCTGTGTATATACTGAAATATGTATTTTATTGCTGTATGAGCAGATACAGTGATATCACAAAGGCATGACTGTTTCACTTGTCTGAAAGAAGTATGGTACTTGAGACCTATAAAAGCCAGAACAAGCCTAGGGCTGTGCATCACTTGCACAGACGTGACAAAGGAGCAGATGAATCTATAATTCTTATTGAGAAAGTTTAGAAATCTGTCTAGAAATTGGGGGCCAATGTTTGTATGAAGAGAGAGGAGATCTATAAGTTTGTCACCCCTTCTCTGAAGTCATGGCCCAGGAAGCACTCCTTGATCCTGCTGATGTTTTTGAGGATTGGTAGCAGCTCCCCCCACTCCCAGCTTGAAGCGCCCTGTAGCTTGTAACAGTGGCTGTGAGGCAATACCAAATCTGCGACACTCCCCGAGACGCAGACACGGCCTCGCTTCCCCACTACACCCTGGTGACAAACGGAGCTGGCAGCAGGGTCGGAGAGGTGGGATTCAGGGCGTGGAGGGGGTGGAGGTGCCGTGTTTGATGCTCTGGGCTGTAAGTGGGAGGAGGTGCGAGCATAATTAGCATCTGATGAGTTGGGAGGCACCTTTGCCATTTCACTGCTGCAACATCGTGTTTGTGTACACAGAGTGACTAATAAGCTACGTATCAGTACAGGTCCATAGACAGTCCTTAAAAGCAGAATTATGCTTTTGGGCTGTAGAATCTGTTTCCATGGCAACCCCCAGGTTGTCTCCTTGAATAGGTTTAACAATACGGGATTAACCTCATCTTTATTCACCAGTGTTCAGTGGAAGTGTAAAGAAAAGGGGGGAAAAAAAGACATTACTGTGTAGCAAGTTGCATTAAGTTTCTACAGGGAGAAAGCCAACAGTTCATTAGTAGTTTTTTTATAAAATACTTCCATTCATTATCAGGGATTTTAGGAGAGATTCATGGGATACTGAAGCCTGTTGCTCTGTCAGTGTTACACTCAAAGGTAAAAGTTCAAGTGGTGGCTGGATTGCAGATTTACCGCATGTATGTCCAGGTCACGAGTTCACTCCTGTCTGTAAATGTGCCAAAAACAAGCGGCACTGGCTCCACATTAGCACAGAAACAGGCTGCCCCAGTGCCTCTTCAAACACTGCCCTGAAAGGCCACGAAGAGAGTGCCTTGATGGCAATAACGTGCTGCAGTCATTCCCCAGCCAAGGATAATTAACTACCTGCTCAAATTCAAGTCAAAAAGTGGTATTTTAAAAGATTGCTTAGGCTTGACCCAAATTAGCAACACAAAATGCCATACAAATAACATATTAGTTATAATTAGTTAAATTTGGCATGCAGGCAGGCAGGAACACAGCTGGGGGAGCAGAAATGGGTAATTTTGAAAATCTTTCCAAATTGAGGGAAAAGCATTTGCAGTTCGGAATGAAAACCACCGAGTTTCTCCCTTTTCCCAGCAGATGGAGCTTATGTGAAACAAACAGGCAGCGAAGCTGCAGAGCCACTGCATAAAGTGAGATTGGGGCATTGGAGGAACACATGGGAAGAAAGCCACAAGGTTCTGGCCAAGGCAGGATCAAGCAGAGGGAGGGTAGGCAGTTTTCAGGCTATGTGCACAAAAAAAAAAAGACTGAATGTAGCTATAAATAGCAAATTTAGACTTTGAGAAATACAGAGGGAGAGAAAAAAGGAGTGTCTAGTGTTACAAACATACCTGTTAGCTCCAGCTGATATGAGAAGGACTGAGATTTTGCTGCAAAATCATCAATCCTGTATCTAAGTAACCTGTTATGCTTCCAAATGAATCGGTTTGATTTTATGAATGACAGGCTTTAAAACTATGCATTTAGAGTTATTCTTTGCCTCTAAGATTTTTTTAGGCTGTAAGGTTTGCAAGTTCCTGTCTGTAATTAGAAATGCATAAAGCCAACAATCTTATGTCATTATCTGCCTCTCAGAGTTAGGTCTTTAAGAAAACACCAAATGTTGTGTTACTGTCAATAAAAGCCCTAAATCTGCCACCACTGCTTTTATGCACCCATCAGGAAGCAAGACAAGAAATGCATGTGACTGGGGAGGCTCTCCTCCACCCCATCCCAGATTTTGTAGACCCATTCCTGCACTTCTTGTCTATGACAAAATTCCTGGTAAAGTCAGGCAGTGTTATAGGAGTACTGGAAAGACAGGAGGTCCCTGCAAAACAGAGATACGTTTCAGTTTGTGTCCATTAAAGAAACAGCAGGTTAGCACACCATGTTAGGAGAATTTTTACCTTTGTATTCTAAAAAGGAGAAAAATGTGCTACTTCCAAGCACTAATAGCTTGACTCTGAAAAGCCTTCATAATGGCAGCAATGTAACTTTCTATAGCAATTTTGCAAGGCTGAGACTGCTCATGGTAAGTATGGGTTTGGAGCAGGTTACAGCCAGCACATGCACACAGCTGTGTATGACTTGGTGCAGGCAAAATGCAACATTGTCCCATTGTCCCCCAGGCATATTCGGGCTTTCTCTGCCTCAGAGGAGGTGAGCAGGGTTAAGCATTTCTGTTAAAAGAACAAATGAAAAATATTGAAGATGGATAGGTTCATTTGCTGAAGCCTTATGCTTAAAATTCCTGCGTAGAATTTAGCGCTCTCAGGCCTCTGCTGTCATTACCTCTCTCTTGCTGGTTTTGCTGATGATCTTATCAGTCCTGGCTCCTATTTTTCCCTTACAGTCAGCCTGAATAACCCTACTGGAATGTGTCTTTCAACCTTTGAATTCACTCTCTCTTATTTACCTTTCAGCTTTAAACATTCTACCTTTCATAATCCAGATGAAGCCTGTAACACAAATCTCACACTTTTTCATCCTGTTCTCCTTGACCTGACTAACACATCCCTCTTCCGTGCTGCCGTACAATGACCTCCCCATTCCAGCATGCAAGCCCGAAGCCCCTCCTTTATTCAAGTCAAAGAGCTGCTTTTCTCAAGAGGCCTCCCCGCAGAGATAATGAAAAGCAGATTAAGAGATTTAAAAAAGGAGTTGGTTCCTTTGGAATGGTCAGTGCACTTTCCCTTTCTACAACCATCCTCTATACTGTAAATTTTCCAAATCAGTGTTTGTCTGGATGTCTGTGCCTTGACCTCAGCAGGACCTAAGCTGTTGGGCCCCAATCCTACACATGCATATGCATGCCATGTCCCTTTGCAATCAGAGACATTCACACAGAGTGGCAAAGGAACAGTGCAGTTATGTATTTGTAAAATCAAATCCTGTTGCTTGCCAGATAGCATCATAAAAGTCTTGGATAGAGATAAAAAATTAACATTTTAATCTTCGTTTTGTGAGACAGAAAGAATGGTAACCTCCAAGGCAAGTGAAGTGGCAGTTCTGATGACAACACTTGATTTGTAGATATATGAGAATCTTGAGGGGAAATACCTGTTAAAATGTGATGTGAAGCTATAGAAAAACAACAAAGAGCCATCAGCACAAGTACATCCCAGTGGTGCTTTGCCAGTATCCTGCCTTTTTCTTGTGTGGCTGAATTTCAGGCACCAGAAACAGAAGACGCTTTGTCTGGGCTTTCCCATGTAATCAGCAACCTCTCTCCTGCCTATCTTAGGCCTCTATTCACTTTATTACTATTATAGTATCCCCTAGAGACAGACTTGGGAGGCATTCACCCCCAAACATCCTGTTACCTTCAAGGAATTAGGTATTTTCTCAGTAACGCATTATATGCTTTAATCCTGGTTGCATGTGTGTATAGAGCGTGGTTAGCAGGTCGTGTATGTAAGAAAAGACAAAGTTGATGGAAAAGAGCTTTACCACTGGATTTGATCAGTATCCAGGGGAAGTGAAGTCCCCCAAAGGATGGGCTGTCCTCTGAAAGCAATTTCAAGAGAGAATTTTGTGTACAAACTGAAATCTTAGCTGGGTTCTGCAGATATCTAGCAGTTCATCAGCTGGATAGAGTGAAAGGAGCTCATTGGGACTAATCTGTGCAGCAGGTAAAAGTGTGCCATCCAGCCTGCTCATCGGTCAGGGTGGCAAGCCCCACACTCATTCCAATATGACACATATCAGTAATTCTCTTTTCTAATCACTAATGCAACAGCTGAAAAAGGAAATATGCCCAACAGATATCAACAGAAATCTGGCTCAGCCAGCAGTGCTTCCCTGTTGTGCCAAGGGAACAACCTCCTCCCCTCTGCGAGGCCTCTCCTCCCAAGGAACAGACATCTAACTCTCCCTGAGCGGGAAGCCTCTTTCAGCGTGCCAGCTGGGAGTCAGGGCCCTGGGCACAATCCCAGCACCTGTGCCTAGTTTTCTTACAGAGCACAGCCAGCTGCTCTGCTAGGTCTGCAAAAGTCCTGTATACTCTATTTCTTTTCTGTGGATTGCTTTGGATAAGCAATGCGTATGTGTGACTTATATTTGGATTTTTGCAAATTCATTGCTTTACATTTACCTTAACCTGATTTGTTTAAGGGTCATATCAGGCCACTGATAAATGAGGTCATGCCATGTTTTTAATAATTATTAAAGCAGGGTTATTGAACTAGTAGTGCCCAGTATCCCCTGTACTATTTTTGAGGGTATTTGAAGGTAAGCAGGATGTAACCGCAGGCCACTTTGGAAACTATGACATGGAGTTTGTGAGGAAGAAGTGTTTTTGATGGCTGGTGTTTATCAGCAAACTTTTCTGGCATTGCACATGATAGCAGAGAGTATATTTGACCCTGAGGGTTCACAGGCATTAGATAATTGTTTTGGCTCTTAGTTCATGGCATGTTAGACTAGTCATTTCTATCTGTGACACTGAACTATCAACTGCAAACTTCCTGTGTGGAAATAATTATGCGTCTCTTCCAAGTTCCCATTATGTTCTTCTGTATCCAACAGTTCTTATGCAGAAAGGCAAGGTTGGAGTTAAAACCATTTTCACTGCTAATAGCTTGACTCTGAAAAGCCTTCATAATATTAAAAAATCCCAGTATAACTGGAGCCAGAGTTGGGTTAGAATTCTGTACTACAACAGGAAGAGGATATATAGAGGTCTGGGAAATAATGAAGGTGAGAGGAAAATTAATAAAAAATGGTTATTATGGCTGCTCATAATGCCATATTAATTAAACCAGTTTATCCAGGAGCAGGGTTTTAAAAAGAACAGGAAGAAATATATTTTCATATAAACTCATTGCCACCAGATGTTCTAAAACCCCAAAATATAAATAAATAGGCTCAACAAGAAAATAGACACACTCAAGGGAGCTAGGCATAATGAAGTCCCTGACACATGCTTGTCTAGCTGCAATGTCGTCTTTGGAAATTAGGAAATCCCTAAACTACTGATTTTCAGAAGCAGGAATGACTTTTCCTATAATCTGTTTCCAATTCTAAGCATCCATTACTACTTCCTTTCTTGGTTTCCCTTGAGGAAAGGACATACCTAAGCCTGCTTTGAATGTTAAAAACTTCCTCTGTTCTGCACAAATAGAGGTGAGGGTAAGAGATCATAAATAAAAGCTGTGAGATGCAAGTCCTAACCTGGAACCAAGGAGGTGTTGAGGTGGACCAAAGGGTCACTGTCAGGGCTGTCAAGGCTCTTGACTGAGTCGTGCGTGGTTCACCCCGTGCTGGGGGCCTATGGCAGTTTGGTTAGTCCTAGACAAGCACTACACTGTTTCTGCCACCTTTAAACTCCATGTGTTCCTCTCACCAAGAGAACAAACACATTAATAAAGGTGGGGATTTTTTTGTGTAGAAATATAATGAAAGCCAGGTCAGAAAGGGAAGAGATCTCAGTCTTCTTGGTAACTTACACAGAATGAAACTCTACCAAGGAAAGGAACTTGCATCTTCATTTGCTTTCTTACCACAGTGTTTTCTCTTTGCACTTTACAAAGTCCACCTTCTGCCATAATCCACCTGGCAACGAGTTACAGTCGATCTCCCTCTAGTGGGTAATTAATTACCCATAAAAGCCACAGCAAGACTGAGATGTGTTAAAAATCTGAATTGTACTTGCTTTCCTTCATCTCCTTTCTTCAGCTGGCTTTCTTCTTTTTTCACCTGTGATCTTTCTCACACATGCATGTGTTTTCTTCATGCCTTCCCTGAGCTTCGTATCTGCTCCTTCTCCATTCTTGTGCTCTGTGAGAAGTTGGGCTGTTTGAGGGGTTTCTGTTTGACTTTGGTGTAAGTGGAAATGAAAGTAAAGAAGTGCCAAGGAATGAATTTAAAATGAAATATTCTAGAGATGAGTGCTGTTTGCACAATGGCATGTGTGCAACCCTCAATATGCTGAAAGCTTAAAAATCTGGGAAAAAGAAGTTAGACCTACCTTAAGTTTGTAATTTATTTTTTTTTAATCAGGAGTCAGTCAAGGGAAATTTACATTTGGGTTTTCTTATCCTTAAAGTTGATTTATTTGGGTTGAAAGTCTTCTGCATTCTGCTTACTAGTTTGTTCCCCTTACATTTGTTGTTCCATTACCAAAACTATTAACAGCAAAATACATAAGCCAGCTGTGTTCAATCTGAAGTTAGCACTCTAACAGCAACAGTTAACTACCAAAGAGTATTCCCAGAGCAGAGCTGATGTTAATTGAGAAGGATAGTTCTCTGAAATATGTGGAGACAAGATGCTATAGAAATTGATTTAACTAGACCATGCCTTTTGTGTATGGAACAGCATTTCTCTCCTTGCAGAGCATATAGGCTGGATGCTGTGGCTGTACTCCATTTAGATTAATGGAAATATAGTAGGGATGATTCTCAAAGGTATGTCCTTTCTCTGACTGCTCTGGGGTTTTGTGTGTGTGTGTGTGCGGTAAAGCACATTTCAAACAAAAAGATGAACAAGTCAATATTGTCCAAATGAAAAATGACAGATCTGGTTAAAAGAAATTTTTAGGACAGGCTTTGATAATATATTCCTCCAGTGATAGTAGGCATCATATTAATCATTATATGTTACCCTTCTTTTTTCAACTTTGAATTATCTAAATAAACCAACATGAAAGACATTGTGCTCCAATCCAAGTGTCTTCCAGGTTCCTGAAGGCACTGACCTTTATCTCAAATCGCTGTTGTAAACAGTGTTTCACAAAAGTCACTAATTAAAACCCCAAGAGTCTTTATTATGGCAAACTTAGGTATCACAAAGCAAATGAATGAAATGAAGATAAACTGGAATTTTACTGATGCCAAATAAGATCACAGATTATTTATTGTGAGCAAATTCTAGGCGCCTAGAAGCACCTATGCAATCCATATATTTACATTATTTTGTGAAACAGCATCATACAAAAGTAATTTTTCTATACAGCATATCAGGATTATCAAGTTATTTTATTAACATGGGTATAAAAAATATTGTAGCTTTTGCTCCCTTCATAACTGAGTTGTCAATATAACTAATTTCATTTCACTGTAATAAAGATGAAATGAATTCCAATCCTGCTCCTATATCAGTTACAATATAATTTTATTCAGCTGAGACATTTCATAAACCTGCTGAAGGTAAGAATTGCAGGCGGTGCTGAGGCAGGATGTGGAGGCAGGGAACAGGTACCGCAGAAGAAATTTACAGGTTTTGTCTCTACAGCTTTCCTTGCATTGATGTACAGGACAAAAATAATTCAGTGACTATCAGCTTTCAAGACCAGCTTGTAGAGCTGACAGTAAGAGAATGTTCTTTTGCATCCAAATTGAGTACATTTGTTCTAGAATTTATTAAGACACAGCAAACAAAGAAACTTACAGTGCCACATCCTGTTCTTTATTTAGGTTGGATGAAGGCTTCATTTGGCATCATGGAAACTAGAATGACTACACAGGGCTAAACCAAAGGCCTGCGAGTATCTTTATCCAATCTCTGGCCATAGTAAGAAATGAGTGCTTAAGGAAGGAGTATGAGAAATAGGGTGAGCATAGAGCATTGCTGCCTGCAGCAGTGACTTGTATTTCATCACTGCTGATAAACACACACAGAATAGAGTCTGGTGGTCTGAGCACAGAGCTGGGAGCTATGAATCTGCTGTTTCAGTCCTGCCTCTGTCACCAAGGTTACTTGTACATCACTGTGTCCCAGCTCGTGTGTGCGGGTGGCAAACCTGCCTTCAAGCCTCTGCACTGCAGAGGCACACACAACCCATGCTCACATAGCCACACTGACATTCAGGCTGGTTTTGATCAAGTCTGGTATTATGGAGAGATTTGTTGCTCCCTAATGAGCTGCCTAACATCTGTGATTGTTTCCTGAAGAGCTGTGTAATATCCCAGTGCACTTTGTGTTGTGTCCCTTTATCTCTTCCCCATTCCTTCTGGCTCCTCTGTTTTTCACGTGGTTATCATCACTGGCCTTTGTGGTCCTTGTGCTTTGTCCTGAGCTTGTCACCCCTACAATCAGGAACAGCAGGCTTGGTGCCAGGTAAAAACTGCAAATATTTTCCTTGTGTAGCCCAAGTCAAGGTCAATCCATCAGGTAGCAGGGAGAGGCTGACTCTTTCAAATGTCTCTGTGATACTGTTAGATTTCCAATAAAACCAGAAAGATAATGTTGAAGGCACCTCCTTAAAAATTCCTGTTAAAATTCTGTTTAGAAGCTATGTTACACATTGCTTCAGGACTACTTGCAATTCCCAGCATGATGATTGCTCCTGAATGGATCCTCAGAAATTGAATCCATCAGCTGCAGGCCCACTTCTGTGAGTTCACAGTTTCATCATTGCTCCTGGAAGTCTGTCACCTCCTCCACAAGCATCGTTCCCACCTTCATTGGTCTGCTATCCCTTCAGAAACACCAAATGGAGGACTGCAAACTCCACACTCAGGGCACTACTCAGAACGTCAGAATGCAGGCAGGTAAACGAGGAGTTGTTAGAATCCCCTTTTGCATTTTTAACCTTGCAATGCAGACCCTTTACCAGTGATTTCTACAAGCTGACTCAAGCTGGCTGGATTGAAGGCCAGATTTGAGGAACTTCTTCCCAGATCCTTGCTCCTCAGGTTGAGCAGAACCCTGGAGAGCTCCTCCTCCTCCCTGCGGCCTCCAGCTGCGCTTCTGCGCAGGGCAGGGGTGCACAAGGACTGGAGGAAGCCACATGCAAATCAGGGCTGAGTGGTAACCAAATATGTCTAACCCAGGGGGAAGCTGGTAGGAGTCAAAGGGAAAGCTAGTCAAAGGAAGGGGAGCAAACAGACTGGAACATACAGGCCCTGGAATATTGGCATGTCAGAGGGTTGTGTATAGTAAATAAATAGAGAGATGCATGTTTTAGTAATTTCCCCAGGGTAAAGCAAGTAGGAGTGTGTTCAAAGAGTAATATTTGCTTTATACTGTCCTGTGAGTACAGGTTCAATATATACATTAGGAAATACATGTAGGGTGTATGTTTGATCAAGGAATTTAGACAATAACTTGAGTAATTGGCAGCATACACCAAAACCCATCAGTCTGGTCCCAATGCCAAGTTCCTTCTCACTATCACAATTTTGCAAGCAATAAAATTGGCTACTTAGCTACATTATGTTATTACAAGCAACATCACTTGTAAAGTATTTTAAGTAGGAAAAGTGATGTTAGTTGTTGTGCATTACTACCCAGGTAAAAATCACACCCCTGTGTTAAGCCTGCACAACAATATACCATTAACCTGTTTAAAATGATAGCTTGAAAGAGTGGTGTGTTTTTCTTTTACATTTCTACTACATGTCCTCTGTTATTACTTTGCACATTAAAATTTTTTCTGCTCTAAAGAGGATTCAATGATTTTGCAAACCAGCCTCATCCCTAGAATGCTATAATTTGACAATTTCAAGGCTTTTCAACTCATACCCTTCATATATGTCATATATCGCATTGCAGATTTCATCCAATAGTTGCAAATGTACTCTCAATGCAGTATCATCTTATCAGTATTCTAGCACCATAAGCTTTCTCACTGCAAGCAGGGGACTGTTCATTACAATGAAACTGAAAATGGAAAAACTGAAGGATTGATTTATATGACCTTCGCTCAGGAATGTTCTAATTCTGACATAATCTCTCTGACTGAAATCCTAAACATTGTATAATTTTGATTTATTAACCTTAAAAGAAGGAGTCTGGATCTGTAGATTAACAGAATACCTGGCATGAAAAAGAATGGTGCAAAAGCTCAGGAAGACTGCAAGAAAATGCAGATTGATCATGTGACTTTACTCCAAACATTGTCTCAGCCAGCAAATCCATGAACGGAGCTGAAAGCAAGTGGAAAAACATTATGCGGATGTTTTCACAAATCCACTCTTGTCACTCGGAAATCTCTCATGGTTATATACATTTTATAGCAAAGATAAGAGCATGTTAGTAAGTTCAAGCATGACACAGTCTGTTTACTAAAGGCTGCAGGAAATGTTTATTAAACCAGCTAATTTATGGCAAAACAGGGCCAGAACTCGATATACTCCACAAAAGGCTGTTTTACCAGGCAGCTGTTTCCCTCCCACACCAACAGTGTAACTCACTCTGTGCTATTCTGCCCTCACATCTGCTGCCATGGGAGACAGGAGAAGGCTTGTAAGGGTGTGAGGGCACATTGGACCTGACTGCTCACAGGTGAAAGCTAGAGCAGCCCTACAGTGTGCTGCTTAAAATTAACAGCTGATATCTTTAAAGCAAAGCAGCTGGATCTAAATCAAGTAGAGTCTTCTTAAACTGAAAGGTGAATCAGGCTGGTTGTCACTTTTTGGTTTTTGATGAGGTAAAGAGAGTAGTTAGAAGAAAAGCAGATAGAAACTATTCTCAACAGGCTGGTTAATAAATGTACATTAAAGGCCCACTGAACACATATTCACTGAACACAGTCTTAATGCCCTGCAGGAACTGAAATCAACAGGTAAGTTTAAAGCAGACTAACAAAAAGAAATCTGTCCTCCACCCGTGTCTTTTTTCTGTTCTAAATGTTTGGTGAAATGAATGCTTGCCTCCTTTCCTCCCACACACTCAGCTCACAGTTCCCACTTAGCCATTTCCCTGTCCTAATTTAGACAAATCGTTATCTTATCATGCTTCTCCTGTAAATCCTTCTCCTCTGGAGCACTTAACATCCTCTTCTTTCATAAAATCCACCTTTTACAAGTGGTACCTAATCAGTCTTACTTTTTCCTAGCCAGGAAATGGAGGGATTTATTTTACAAAAAATTATTATTATTCAGTGAATTTTGTGGCTGGTATGAATTGTTTTATTCTAGCAGATGGTAGTCTCCTCTATGCAGGAACATTTGTCTGCTTCACTGTACTGCACAATACATATTATATTCACCTATGAATGGGCCTGTTCCTTATTACTTCCAAAGATCAAACATTACACAATTCCTCCAGTATGGAGCTACAGGCTGAGCTACAGCTACTGCAGCCACTGTAAAAGCACTACAGCCTCAGAAAGATTATTCCTTCCTTCCTGAATATGTGAGAGTGGATATACCAGGAACTAAATTTGTGCTTAGGGATAGCAGGAAGTGCCTGATTCTTTTGATGTACTTGCAGAAAGGGAGGGGAAAAAAAAGAAAAAAGAAAAAAAAAAGCGGGAAAAGGAGGAGATAAAAAAAGAGAAGAGTAAATGATAAAAAGAAAAAAGAGACTTGGGTGGAATCATATTTAGGACATTTATTCCCTGAAATATATATATAGACAATTTTCAAAGTAAGAAAATAAAGTATTTATATCAAAAACTGTGTTCAACTAGAATGACATAAAGGCTTGTAAGCAGCAGATGAAAGAGAAAAAAGAATATTATTTCTTTAATCAATTAGCATATCAACATGTAGGAATACAATACAGATAATATTTGATATTTCAAACTAGAAAACTTAACATAAAGCCCAATTCTGCAAACCAGTCCTGGCATACTTGATTTTCAGCATGAGCTGTTTATTGAATTCTCAAATGAATGTATTTATCATTAGGAAAATCAAAACAGCAGAGGAAGTAATATAGTCTTAGATTTCCCAATGGTGAATTAATTAGTGGAGTCAGTTCTGGCCCCAGCCTGGTATCTCATCCACCAGACAACACTCACTTCCCACTGTAATGACAGATGATTGTAAAAGCTTAACAGTGTTTTGCCAGTGCTGGTAAAGCTGATAGGGATGGGAGTGAAGGGCAGCTTGGTATCTTTTACAACCAATGGCAAACTATTCAGTACGAGAGGTTAAGAACTACTTTATTAGGATGATTATCATTACCCTCAACAACTATAAAAAGCTCCAAGTCAAATGGTTCTGACTCACTTGTTGAAGGGTAATACCATCTGTGGAGGAAATTCTGGATATGGGCTGTCACCAGTGGCTAATCCCCCTGGAACAGGTGCACAGCAGTTTGCCAGTCCCACATCACAGCAGGGCTGGGAGCCAGGGCATCCAGCTCACAAAAGAGATGCCCATTGGAAAGGAGGTGTAACAAAAGAAGAAAGGGCCTGTCTTCATTTTTCTCCCAAGTGACTTCCACTGGTAAAGTTTTGGTGACTAGAAAAATTTGGAAGCTATTCTCCACTCAGTGTGCATTCATCAGCAGTAATACCCTACTTGTCCTTCCTCAATAGGGAGTTCTCCTGGGCCACTGCAGCAGCTCTAGAGTGAAATACTTTTGCAGCCAGTATGTTTGCAATTGTAAATTCAACAGATTCTCTATAAACTGGTGACTGTTAATATAAAATATTTTAAAACAAAATGCCTAAGTACCAGATCAGTCCAACCTGGCTAAGGTCAAAAATGTTTGTCGAGTCCATTCAGGACAGAAGGAAGAAATATTCCAAAGTTGACTTTCAAATGAATGAACAAGAAATACAGACTCAAAATCTCAACTCTGGCAGACACTGAACTCAGTGTCATTTGATCTGCAGTAGCACTTGGGTGTCTGAGTAGGTCTGCTGAAACAGAAGGAAACCATTCCCAAAAAGATTGTTCAGCTAGTCCAAACTAGTAGCTTCTGAGTAAAAGAAAAGCATTTTCTTACATTATAAGGAATATAAATAAAATAACATAGTCTTTTCACTGAATAAGATAAACCCATTAAAAATTACATATTGCAAGAGTTAGAAAGGACCCTATAATCAGGCCTGCACTAGACAGATGAAAAGACTTCTTAAAGGGATTTTTTTCCATCTGTAATACAACACACCTTTCAATATATTTCTGTCCAATTAAAACTATTCTATTGATGGAGACGCTATCATAGTTTTATTATAATTACAATTTATGATTACAATTGTAAGCTTACTGTATTCATTATTAACCTGAGCTGTAAAAAATGTAAATACTAGTAATTATTAAACTTGAAAACAATGCAAAAAAGAAAAAAAAAGCAAAAAAAGAGGGAAATGAAGCTGATTAAATGTCTGATTCCCATTGATTGCCAATAGCTGCTACTGTTAAATTAAGAGGTGATTTTATTGTCCTTTACAGCCAAGCTCAGCCATGCTCCATTCGATAACCAATAATTTATATTTTTGAGTTAATAATAATTACAATAAAAATATTCCCCATTTTCTGGCATGCTGTGTTTATTTTAGGATATTAACACAGCAATCTAAATACAACACATAAAACTCCCTCAGGGTTTTCTGTCTCACATCCCAGACCTTCTGTTTCTTTATAAGCTTTAACAGCCACAGTTAGAAGAGATATAAATAGTCTGAAGCACAAGAGAATCTCTCTTTCCTGACAGAATCTTTATTTACAAGCTCTAGGAACCTAAGCAGGTCAAACAGTCCCTTGCTGGCAGGTTAATAAGGCCCACCTGCCAAATAAACCCACCAGTGAACTCCACAGGGCCTACATAAATCTAAAGCACTTGGAACAAGATTTTCTCCCGAGGAATCATACTGAGATGAGATGCTTATAGTTCAAAAGGGGGTCATCTTTCAAACTCCAGAGTGCTTGTCTGCCTGGCACACACACGAGTGTGCAAAAGGTTTGCAAAAACCACAGCTTTTACCTTCAGAAGACATCATTATTTAACATTTATATTTTAATATTGTTTACAGGACACCCACATGCTTAGGGCTTCTCTGCTGGTTCCAAATGAACACGTAAGGCTTGTAAGTCTCTGCCCTTTAGACTTTTTAAAGGGCAAGTATAGTTGGGTCATAAATTAAATCTTTAAAATTATTCAAGAGTTAACATACAATTAATTAACAATGCCATGAAAAGAAAGTGAAAGAATATGATAACTGGTTATTTAAACCAACCTTAAAATTAATTCTCAGAATCCAAAGTAAGTTTTTTAATGAATATTGACAATTATCAAAGTGGAATTCCGTTCTGAGACATCAGCTGTTCGAACACAACTCTTGGGTAAATGTTTCTCCATTGAATCAATGACTTCTTTATGTTCTTTCCTAAACATAGGCCCAGCAACTACCTCAGTGTGGGCATATCCCCAGACTTCTGAAGAGGCCCACTCCCTATGTTTATATTGCATTGTAAAAAGCATCGCCAAGGCATCCTTCAGATTTCTGTTTGCTGTTTGTACAGTCAGCAAAGTAGTAAATTCTCAGCACACACCTTATAATTTATTAGGATGGCACCAGGCAGATGAAGGCAGACAATGGATTGTAGCTGGGCAGCAGAAGCTTTCTGGCTAAAAACACTATAGCAGAACTCACGATGCACTCATGAAGGGAGCTGGTTTACCTTTGCACACCTGGCTGAGAACTGCAGGAATGCCTGAGCTGATTCACAAACAGGTAAATGCCCCAGCCTTAGGGGTGGCAAAGGTAGTCCAGAAGGACAATATGCAGCTGGAGGGGCAGCCTGTGTGTAATGGGCAGGGATGACAGGTCCCACTCTAATGAGCCAGTGAACAAACATCTGATGCAGTTCTTTCATTTACTGTGAGGGGTATATCCATATGAGGCCTACAGGCTGCCTGCCTGTAAAAATCCTTGAGGAAGGGTTACAGGCAAATCAGGGAGCACATAGAAAATAGCTTGCAGCTCATCATTCCTGCAGATCTACAGTGGACTAGACCAGAGGCCCCACAGGCAGTGGGCATTACAGCTGTATTAGAGCATACATGATTTGGGCTGCAGAAACTACTTATTGATAAGTACATCTATCTGCCAGAGTCATTCCAAATACAAGTCAAATGTAACAGTTTTACAAGTGGAGGTGAAGTAAGGAAAACATGTAGAACGTGCATTTAAGAAGGTATGTTGTGCAAAGCACTTGGTTACACTTGGAAGGCCTTGAATGTGTTCCTTTGAAAGCTTTGAATGTCAGATTACCAGAGAGAATGCTCAGTTTCAGGATCCTGGTACTGCAGCTCTGGGTGATGTTATCAGTGGTGAACTTCTACTGAGGCAAAAGTACTTTTTCTGAGCCCTCTGAAGCACTTCTGGGCTCAGACAGAAGTTGGGGCTTTAAATCACAGGCCCCTTGATTCTGAATGCCATTTAAGTGCCTATCACGTCCTGTGGAACCAGTGTAAACAACTTTGAAGAACCAGCTCAGAACCAGAAGATGCACATAACATCAGCCCTTCAGCAAACAGTACATGCCCAGTTGCTGTAGCAATTGCAAAAGGAGGAGTGTTCAACTCCCAGTGGCTTGTGTCCATGGGAATGATGCTATTCTTAGCATAGTGGTACTACAGCCATGCCCAGCTTCAGTGTGAGACAACAGAGAGTGGGTGAATCTTCATGCAGGCAGTGTCCTACATCCTGGCCAAGCCCAGCACCTTTCTTCTCTGCTGGGTACATTCTTCATTTGAATCACAGTTTAATTCAGCTGCTCTAAACGCAGCTAAGACAGCCCAATATCTGGATGCAGATTTGGCACTGGAGCCAGAAGTGCCTCGGCAGGGTCAGTGCTGCGTGCAGGGCTGAGCTGCTGAGAGCGGAGCGCAGCGAGGCAGCCCCTGCTCCGTGCCAGGGCCGGCTCACCCAGCAGGAGCCTCTCGGTGCTGCACCGGCGGGCACCGCGCACGCTCTGGCTCATTAACAGGAACTGAAGCGAGCAAGCGGAGCTTACAGCAGTGAGCACATCCAGCTCCAGCGTAAGAACATTGTAAAATGCGCAAGAAACACATCCCACTCCTTTCAGTTCTCACAGCAGTGACAGCACAGGTGATAATTTGGCAGATAGGCCTGCATTTGCAAACCTGCTCATCCTGTGCCTCACTTCCAGTTGTTGTTGCCCTCATTTGTCAGGTACATTGCACATACTCAACACCAATGTAAAACAAGTGCTAAGCATCTTGTATAAAGTCTCCAAACAGTTCTTGAAATTAGTAGCAATTTCTGAAAATGCCTGTCAGTGAGCATTTTTCTCAAGGCATATACACTGAGTAAATAGGATATGATCAAAACTACAGTTTCACAGTACAGGAAATTGCCAGTCACCAACATAATTAGAAACAGTTCATGTGATCAAATTAATCATTTAAAAAAGAGCAATTACTGTTAACAGAATAATGGCATGCCTTAAAAAAGAATGAAATTAACCTTAAGGACCGACATAGTTACCCCCACCACTCTCTACTGAGGCAGCAAAGATTAATACATGTGCAAAATAAAACACTGCATTAGCATCTGCTGAAAACAGTAGTAGCATTATCTATCTGGCCTATTCAACCCTTAACAAACTTTATTCTTTGGCCCCAGCAGAGAGTGGAAATATCAATAGTCACTTATCTGCCAAAATGAAAAAAAAAATACCACTCTTCAAGACTTCCATTGCTACATAACTTACCACATTGTGATTATCGCTGACCAATAATTACATGAAGATTAAACATAAGTCAGCAATTTGAAATGCAGAAGAATTTAACATTCAAACCTATATTACAGCTCCTTGAAAGCTAAAACTTGGCTTGTTAAGGCTAAAGCTTAACTCTGTAAGATCTAGAAACACATGCCAAACATATTGCAAGAAACTGCATTTTTGCTCTGTTGTGCTAAACATTAATTCTGATAATAAGTGTATTTTGAAATTTATATTTCTAAGTGAGATTAAGTTTATGTTTAGAAACACAGTAACACTATGCTATCAATAGATAGCAGAGTTAATATATTTTGAATGCTCAAGCTGTGTGTTTCTACATAGATTTATTTTGTTGTGAATGTCAGCAATGTTTAAATTAAGTCATACTGATGGGGAAGATAATTAGAGACATGTAACTTCTATAGATAAATGTATTGATTCACTGAAGTTACTTATACCAAGCTGAAGCATGTTAGCTGCTGAGAACTGGTATACAGCTGGTTTTTATCATCCCAACACTGGAAAACAGCAGGGACATGCTCCTCAATTTTCCTTTCCCGTGGCCTCTGTCTTGCCCTGAAGATGTATTCCACTCCCTCATGTGTTCAACTTTCCTCTTCCTTTTGCTTCCTCAATTACACTTCCCTTCCTTCTGCTCAACACAAATGGTGCAAACACAAATAGGTATTTGCAACAAAAGTGACATTTACTCCTATCTGACAATACACTTGGTAAAGAGGCTGGTGTAACTCGTAGTATGAAGAAGATTCACATTTAACTGTGTTTTTTACTCTGATTGCCATAAACTGTAGCCACACTTAAGATGTTCCTCATTTGGACAGAGACTAATTCTATTTCAAATTCTAAAAATAGATTATTTCCTTTTTCCCAGGAAATGAACTTTCTATTAAAAAATACCATTACTCCATTTTTATATGGGATTACACAGTCTGAAAAGCCTGTACCTTCTCATTTTCAAGATAATTTGAAAGTGAGTCTAATACAAGTCAAATTTTCCAAGTAACCATTCTCAATGAATTTTCATTCAAATTAATTAGCAAATATATGTTCAAATTCTCTAGAACACATTTACTACTATCATTTTACGATGAATGTGCTACAATTGATATAAAATACTTTGAAACACTGATTTTAAATTTCATATTTCATTGTTTCTAAATTCTAGATCAGCAGCTTCCTGTACCCTTATTAATACAATATGCTGCCTGGTCAAAGACAAACAGATACATGCTGATAAAGACTTTTCTTAACACTTGTGATAATACACAGACTGACATGCTGAAGATCACTGTCCATGTCTAGCGATATTGAACATAGCTAGGATAGGTTGAAAATGAAGAAAGGATGAAAACAACAATTACTCTCTGTCAATCCAAAGGGAAACATGGACTGCTGGCCAAAGTCAGTGCACAGGTGATGAGCTGCCAGCTGCCAGCATGAAAGTGTAATGGTGATAGTAGGGATAACACTGAGCAGATAGCTCTACATCAGTGCTATATCAAAACGGGACAATGGGCAGCATTAACTTTAACTTGAACATTACAGTTCAAACTTTACATGGTTTGAACTGTAATGGCTTCCGTGTTCACCCCTAAAATGTGCAAAAGTCTGAAACAAGAAAAAACTGCATCTGTAGATTCTATATGGCCTAATACAGTACTTATCTCGTTCAACACCTTAGTACAATAAACACTGCAAACATGCTGTGCTGCTCTACTAATTTGGAAATACCTCATTAACACATGGGCTACATTCTGGTAACTTCAGTTTAGCACTACTTTGAGTTAACATTGCCACTGTGCAGGAAAATGCACACTAGACAGATTATGATATAAAATCCTAAAACAAAAATAAAAATGGGTACAATAAAGGAATTTAGAAAACAATCAATCCTTAGCATCCACACAGGAGAGAAATGTAGACACAAGGCCCCTGCCACAGAGATCTACGGTGAGATTAAACGTGCTCTGTCTTTGCTATTTGCCTTTGCCAGGGCAATGACAAAGCTTCAGCACAGTGACTGCTGGTCCCCACTGCTTCTAATGGCAACAAGTACCCCAAAATTTGTCCCATCCCCTTGTCAACAGCACTGGCCAAGCTCTCCAAGAAGGGAGCTCTGCACTGCTGCACAGAGTAATGCCACACACACTGCTTGTTCCTGACCTCTGTCTAACACAGAGAAACTGCAGCAACTACAGTGCAAGGCCTTGGCTTGCCCAGCACTCACTGTCCCTGCAAGTGGCAACAAAACTAAATTTCCTTCACCTTCAGAGTTCCAGCACGTGCCTAAAGCCAGGGGCACTGACTTCAGTTATTGCTGAATAAGTGATCTTGAAAAAGTGCTTGAATTGCAAATTGTCTTTCAGCCTAGTAACTAACTGATAATCTCCAAAATATTTAAATATTTCTAGGGCAGCATGCTACCACTACATTTATTTAAATGACTTTGAGTTGAAAGAGGGATATTAATTGTGATACTGTTTAACACAATATATCCATAAAAATTGAAAGTAAGAAGCAATAAAATTTTAGTCACCAAATGAAACAGGAGTCACTAATACATGAATAGTTTTATTTGCTCTAGTTGTACATCTTTGATATTTCTTGGATAGGCCATTGAAACCAAAACTGCTAAAAAACGTTGGCAAGTTTAAAATCACAAGGAAATATAATGAACAAAATCTCCAAGAGGTTCAGCGTGGGAAATTGTGACTACTAGAAACTGATTAGAGGACATTTCCTTCAACTCCTTCAAAGCTCTCAGTCAAGTGTAATGCAGCATGCCTGTGATTTGTCAGCACAAGCTTATTCTGCACTGCATATGCATTTACACCTCGGGAAGTTAAAGCTTTTTTAACTCAGTTTTCAGAAGTGACACCTAACTATAGCCCCTTGCAAAGGACCAGCCTCTTTGTGTATTGCAGTGGAAAAATTAGGTATCTTTATTATCAAAATAAAAGCTCAAAGAAATGGCCAATTGTTTTGAAAATTCAAAAACCTGCAAGCACAATTTTTATTTAAAGGGTCAAGACATTGGGCAAGTTTGCACCAGTGTCTATGTATAATATAAACTGGTAGTATTCCAGTTAAAAATGTTAACTCCCAGCATTAGCTTTCCTGAAGTCTGCATAGTGGGTTTATCAGGAAGTAATTACACAGTTGCAAATCTTGGTCTCACAGACAAGGCCAGTGATCTACAGGAATTTTAAGGACTAAGGAAGATTTGTCACCTTGACCATGATAACAAAATCCTTCCACTTACACCTTAAAGAACTGACACAGAAGGCAAACATAGGAACTGTGTTATCCATAGGATATTATGCATTAGTGATAAGTACAAAATGAAGACCGGTTTCTCTTTTGTAAGTCATACATAACAATGAATTTGTATCTTTAGGCCTGCACAAAGAATTTATTCCCAAGAGAACATAGATAAAGTATTTGTATTATGCAAATGTTTGATAATAATGTTTCTTATGGAAGTTGAGGTTTTTTTAGGGGGAACAGAAAACACCCCAGCATACATGGCATGCTTTGTACTTTCAGTACGTTAGATTTTTTTTGTTCAACTATGAAGAAAAGCAACCCTGTACATTCCCTTATGTAAACAACAGGATTCACATACTTGTACTTCTATTTATTTGTATCGATACTGGTGTCTCTATTTTAATTAGAAAGGATCTTTAGTTTTTCTGTGACTGCTTTTAACTGAACTTTAGAAAGGAAGCTGGGTAAAACTGTCACAGCTCTTAATCCAAATTAGCTATTTTAAAATGTAATGGCACTTTATCTTTCTCTTTAGAGCTGTAAACACTGACATTCGGAAACTGAATCTTGTTTGTCTAACACCTTAAAGATAGCGTATTTTTATTTTTTTCACAGAAAGGCTGTAAAACAAGTTAAGGTACCTTTATCACTGCAGACAGATCTCCTCCAGCCACCTTCAGCTTAAAGTTTTAATCAGCTAATGATTAAGATTTTCATTACTAAGTACTTAGCACTAAATTTGCACTGTTCAACTGCAGCCATGCAGCCGCCATTAAACACTCACCTAAAAACATCAACAAATTTTAACATATGAAAGTAAATTAAGGATCATGTAAAAAAATAAACAGTCTGAGCCTTTCTGCAGCAGATGGCCTAATTTCACCATTAGCCATGAGGTATGATGCTGGTGTGTTCCCCTCCCTCAATTATCATCTGTTTACCTTTGGCAGGAGCTGCCATAGGTCTTTAGCTACCAGGTTAATAGAGTATCCATAGCACCGAGGAACTCTATTCTCCGCCTTGTACACAAACACAGGTTCTTAGTGCTCATAAATCCTTTATTAAACCATTGAAAGCTTGAAAAACCGGGCCATTACCTGCTTTACATTAGCTGGTGCAACTGTTCATGAGAATATTTGTTCCTATTGTATCATGACAGATATTTAACGATTTGACCTAAAAGAAAAAAAATTAAAAAGCTGTATTTTCAATAGGCAAATTGCAAGCACATGTACTTATTTTGATGCAATCTTAAGAAAAAAAATAAAAAATAACCCAGGCCATACTTCCAGAAGAGACAGCCCGGATAATTTGCAGCCAGGCACACTTCGGTTCTTACTACCATTCGACAGCCTCCAAATTGTGTGCAGTTGTACGGAAAGTCAAAACATTTGGCTTAAATCAGGATTTTCAGAAAGCGCACGTGTACGGTGGCTGAGGCCAGCGGTGAGGAGAGCACTTTTCAGCCGGCCAGGAAGAGATAAATAATAATATAAAGATATTTAAAACTAAACGTTTTTCGCCGACCTCTGTATAGTCCCCTTCGGGAGAGGAGGGAGGTGGGTTTACCGCGTTTTTGCGCACCTGGGGACAGCTCACGGCCAGCACCGCCGTACCCCAGGAGAGATAAATAATAACAACAACATAAAGATGTTTTTAAAAAAGTTTTTTCCCACCGGGGTGGGCGGGCCCTGGACCCGCTCTCGCCCACCTGGGGGCGGCGAGCCAGGCTCCCCCGAGCGGGCCTGGCCCCACCTCGCCCCGTGGCCTTTCCTCCCCTGGCGGGCGGCCCGGGCTCCCCTCTCCGCCGGGCAGCCCCGCTGGCGGCCGCGCTCCCGGCCCCGCTCCCGCCGGGCGCCGCTCCCGGCGGC
>VZUI01078813.1:0-13677 GCA_013401135.1 Cettia cetti
CTGTGGAGTAGAGATGATCCCGTAGAAAAGTCCAGGGATGGCGAGATGAGTCCAGTCTTCCTCTGAGGAATCCAGTGCAGGACTGACTCTCTGGGGGTTTCAGGCTCCCTTTTATCCAGGTAGGAAGTCTGGGCTCCCCCCAACACTGGGTGGAGCATCTCACAATGGGATGATGGAATGTGTCATGTGATTGGGGAGCCTTAATGGGCCATTATCAGCAGATATCCCCGTGGGGGGGGGGGGGGGGGGGGGGGGGGGATGAGTGATGAAAGAGATAAGGAACACTGCCCCACCTGGTTTTAACAGCTGGGCCATTATCAGAAAGCATCCACGCCCCTACCCCCGTAGTTACATGAGACAAAAAAACCCAAAACTACATTTCCCCAACTGCTTTCAACAGATGAAATAGAATACACATTTTTTTTGTTCCATAACCCAAGACAAATTCTAAAGATGAATATAAAACAGCGCAGCGTGGACACTGAAGCCCTCCACCTGTTGCCAAAAAAGCAATTTCTACAGACCATTGTTGATTTCATCCTTTTAAAAAACATGCTAAAATTCCTATGTTGCATGCAAATTAATGCTGACTATATTTATATGGTTAGTCAAAAATTATACTAGAGAAAGACTGTGACTACTCACATTATCAAGTTCAGTTCTATTCAAAGGCAGAAAGGTGTTTTAGATAATATACGCTGATATGTATGTCAATTCAAGGCAATTTAAAGTAATCTAGACATAATTTTGTTTTAAAAATCTGCTTTGGCTTGAAATACAGCATGAAGCAGTCTTCATATTTTTCGTACTTTAGCTGAAAATGTTTTTTTGAAGGACTATCAATGTCTTTGATGTTTTTGTCCTGAATTCAGAGATTGGCACTTTGCTGAAGCTGCAGAAATTCTGCTTTCTGAAAGTCTGCCCAGTGACTTACATTCAGTTGGTTGGCCTTTTCCTCCTGCTTTTCTATCCCATGGAATCCAGGGACTCATCAAAAAGGCAGGTGGGTTTTTTCCTATAAAAAGATACGAATTTCATCATTGCTTTGCCTGTTTCTCTTCTCTTTTTAGCATACAGGTGTCAAGAACATGGGTTTGAAGAGTGAAGAGCAGATCAGTGCTCCCAGTCACCCCAAAGTGCCTCTGCCAGCTGTGACCAGATCTCAGGCCGCAGCCACAGCGACAGGTGACTCAGTATAGTTGCTTTCTCATACTTGCAGGGTTAAATTTGTTTGTCACCAGTTTCACTTTGGGCTTGGAAAAGAAATTGCTTTGCTGGTTTGAGGCAATGTAGACCTTGTGAACTCTTAATCGAGCTCACTATCCTATCTCTGATAATAACCATCCCTGATGAAATAGCACAGGATAAGCTCATCCTGAAATGATGGTTCTTCTTGAGCCTTCCTGAACTCTTATTTTTTCCCTGGCACAATAAAAGTACCTTGGGGGAATAAAACAGTAACCCCAAACAGATAATCTTCTAGAGAAGACTAAGAATAGAGCCAACATACATGATATTTCTTCTTAACACTATTCCCACCTCCAGACAATTTCAGCTAAAGTTTCCTGGGCCTACTCTGATTTATATGCTTGGTAACCCCCCAAAATATCTCTCTTCCAAGACTTGCCTCCTGTCGAACTGTGTGGAAATTTTTGCACCCACTAAACCCTTTGCTGAGGAAGTTGACTGAATGGCTCTCTGTTGCCTGAAGAACCACACCAATTTGTCTGCTTTGAACCTGGTTTCTTTTAGATCCATTTGACCACCAGCTTTCCTTGATTGGGAGTGATCCTGAAGTCAGCCTGTCTCCATCCTCTCAGTGTCACACATGCTTTGGTTGACTTTATCACTTCTCCTCTAAGCCAGCTGTAAAAAGTCCTTAGCTGTTGCATCTGTTGAAGCAGCCCTAGATCTCCCTTTCAAGTACTTCTCTGTTTCTCCCTTGAACAGGGTCATGTCCTTCTAGTGTTTCCCAGCAAGATGTACTCTTTTAGCTGTTCCTTTTTCTTTTAAACAAACTCCCTCATCATCCATCAGGTTGTCTTTGCAGATAAGCATGGCTCTGGAGAATCTGTAGAGAGGACCACTGGTATAATGACCTGTGAACCTCTTGCCCATGGTTACAGAGCAGCACTTTTAAAACCAGATTTTTGAACATGACCATGGATATAGTTTGGCATCAAGCTAAGGATACTACTTCCTCTCGAGCACTCAATCAGCAGCCACAGAGAGAACCTAAACATTTCAACTCTGCTTCATGCTCCCCTGTGACATTTGCCCAGTTAGGATGGGGGTAATTGAAGCAATCCAATAAAGTTTTTTTTCTGCCCTTGCTGCCTCCTTGACCTGATCTGTCTCTGCACATTGCAGTCAGTGCTACTGTCCCGATTGGGCTGTCAATGATATAGACCCAGCACTGTGCTCTCCCTGCTGAGGCCCTGGATTTTGATCCCTACAGATTTCGTGTTCCACACAGATAAACCTGTACAGACCCCATCAAAGTAGCCTGGGCAGTAATTTGATTTGACTTTAATCTCTCCTTAGCAGATAGTATTAAGCTGCCCCTGGCACAGTTCCTTCTAACTTTCATAACATATTGTGCTGTTGGTCACACTCCTTCCCCAAGGTTTCTCCAACCAGTGCTTTCACTGGAAGCCATACACCTTCTTTTCTGGGATCCTCCTACCATCTGTAGAACACCATAATTCTGTTTTGAGTTCTTTCTTGGCATTGTATTACAATCACAATCTGTTTTCCCTTTCCCATTTCATGAGTTTCTGAGTTGCCAACGTCCTGAGTGGGACAGGACTAGGATAAAGGCCAATGTATGTTGGCAATCAGTGAATTCTAGTGTAAAAAATATACCCTGCCAAGACCTGAACCTAAGCATGCACAACTGTACAGATAGCTGATCCAGGCTTCCTGCCACAAATATCAGGTTTTGTGAAGCCTGGTAAACCAGGGAGTGAGCAAGGCACTCAATTCAATTTAAAATGGCTGACTGCACAATCACAATTAAGATATGCAATTTAGCGTAAAATAAGGCGAACTAGCATAAAACAACTGATTTGAATTTGCAAGGGAATCATAGGATCTAATTCCCCCTAAGAAAAAAATTGTGCTTGATGAATAACTAAGCAAAAAATTTTTAAAGAGGAAGAAATGAAAAGCCTACCAGGGAAACCTGGGGTGACAGAAAAACTTTAGTGGAAGTTAAAAAGAAAATATGGATAGTTCAATCCATAGGATTTATTAGTGACCAGATTTTATTTTCTTCTTTATAAGGACGGACCTGTACTGCCAATCACTAACAATCCTCTATTTGATGACATTTTCATTTTCTGCCATAAATTCTCTGATATGTTCTTTGAGGAACATGTCATTCAAAAAAAAAAAGGACAGGGAAAGAAGTGTGTCTTTTTTCTTCTTTTGGCAAAAATATAAGTAGATTTTTTTTGTTAGGTATACCAGACCAAAGGCAAAAGATATTGGCAGGCAAATAGGCCAAGTGCTGCCCTTAATGATCTTCAGCAAAAAACAAACAAGTAGAAAACACTTTGGGAAGGGAACAAAGTTAGAGAAATTCTTATGCAAGGAAGTGCAAAGGCATCAGGTGCAATAGACTTCATACAAAATATTAGCTCTTTTGGAGAATAGTGTTTTATCCAGGATTTAATAGTGGTCAAAGTAAAGGCACCCATGGAAACATGCAGGTGAAATTGACTGCATCAGAGAGAAGAATATTTGCCTTTCTGCTTGGCAATCAAACTTCCCAGCAGTGCAGCTCAGTGTATTACCTAAACAGTTAATCAGGATCAACAGGTAAAATCCTGAAGCTCATAATCAGTTTGCAATGAATCAGATCTCAGCTGAACTCAGAGAGCCTTCTGCTGGAATATACACTTGGATGTTTTCCTTATAGGAAAGATTTTTCTGCTAGAGATGCAAAGAATTTTTTTTTCTTTATTGTTTTTGTGGAAAGGGAGGTCTCAGTTGTGGTTTCCAGTCCTTGAAGTGTCTTCCTTTCCAATGCATTGTTGTGTGGTTGATTTCTATTCATTATTGTTCCAGGGTGCTAGGGTTTGCAAACGGGATTTCTAGGAGCAGTAAGGATTTGCTTAGCTCTGTCTCACTGTGGTTAATATGACCTTTAGAGCTGATTCCAGCACAACAAAATTAAGAAAATGACAAGTTTCTTGAAATGTTAAGATTTTTGAAAATCCAGATTTACAATAGGAGAGAATTCTGCCAGGCTTCCTAGATACCGTAGGTCAGTCTTTGGGAGTAAAATAATCAAGTATTTTTTCATACATACCTTAGATATAGATGATCTTGCCACAGTCCAGGTAGATGAAATAGAGAATTTCAATGGCTCTTGATTTTATGCTATTTGATCTTTTATTTGTTTAAAATTTCTCCTTTATGCCCCTTTCTGTCTCCAAATTTGCCTTTTGGCAGGATAACAGTTGTGTGTCACATTTCTCAATGTTATATTAAGGAAAAGAAGAGATAACTTCATGGGGTGATGGCAGATTATTGCAGGGTTTCCTTTTCTAGATTTAAAGAGATTATATTCCTACAGGCTAGCTAACCAAAACAGAAAGACAAAGTAAAAGAAGGCAGGGGATAATACAGGAGTGAAACAATTGCCATCTGTTGATTTCAAATGCTCTCTGGCTGCTTTTCAGCTGACTGGATAGGAAATACCACATTTTGCCCTCATTCTGATGAATTTTTGAGGGCTTTGTGCACTAGCCCTTCATCTGTCTGAGATTAAAGCAATGTATTCAATTCATTTTTTTCACAGAAAGAAGGAAGCTACTGTTCCACAAAGTAGCCTGCCTTATCTGAAAAAGCCTGAATTTTGAGTTTTCCCTAATCCTCAGCATACCAGATAGTGGCAGGCTGTGAGTGGCCTAACATTATTCTGTGATCCTCCCTGGGAACTGAAAACTTTAATTCTTTACTAATGTTTTGACTGATATAAGAATCATAGCCTAATTTCTACTAGAATGTATGTATTAGACTTAAGGTGTTACATGAGGACCAGCATATGCATAATGAACCACCAAAGTGGACAAGAACTTTAATCTGAACATTGCTCCCACGTTTAAAGTGAAATATAACCATGAAAAGGAGGAAAAAACCCAAAAAAATGAGAAAGGCCAACCCCAACCCTCAAATTATTTGGCAGCTAGGAAAACCCTGACCCAGATACCATGAAGATAGAGACAGATCAGGTGATTCACAGATTTGCTGCTTTTAACCTCAACCTCTAACCAGTAGTGTTTCATTCATTGCAAACAGGGTCTCATCTGAGGGAAAAGGCCTTTTGGTTTGAGCAGGCTCCAGTTATAAGTGTGGCAGCTGTAGAACTGTCCTGTTTCTCAGGCAGAGGGTGGGATTTAGGGAAGTGTGGTATCTTACACGTTCAATAGTCCAGTATTCCTTCCAATCATCATTAACATCTCCTCTTCCCCTTCTTTTATACTAGTGATACATGGAGGCCTCAGCTCTCAGGTAATTTCTGATCCAAATCCTTCACAAATTTAAGCTGCTTTTGTGCAAATTTAAACAGAGTAGCTCAATAAGTTACATGGACCACCATAAAAGGTTTTTTCTTGTCATTCAAATATGGTCTTGCTAAAGTAACAATAAATCTTCACATCTCCTGATGTGGGACCTTGGTCTCAGAAACTGTCTTGTTTTGTTATAGAATGTTTTGTTATAGAATGGTTTTGTGCAAACAGTGTTATACAACTTCTACCAGGAAGTTACAGTCATTAAAGAGAGGAAAATATTTACATTTTGATAGTGCTGAAGATAAAGGGAGGAAAGCAACAGAGAGGGTGTGCTGCATATACAACGTCACTCAGTTTCATGCAGTTGCCAGGAAATATTTCACTGACTTCACTCCGGCCAGGATTTCATCTCAAGTTCATCTACGACAAGAAGGGACGCTTAACTAAATAAATGTGAAACATTGTGGTTGTGTTTCTGTATAAGCCTCCTGAGAATGGAGGAGGATTCAAAACAGATCTGAGAGTTTTGCAACCCCTCACCTCTGGAACTGCATTTCCTAAGAGACCATGAATTCTTAACTTCCTTCGTCTCTCAGAGAGCAGATAGTGTCTGAGCTGTTTCTTTTCTTCTTTACAGTTATTTTTTCTGAGCTCTGGCTTTCCATCCTCCCATCTGCCACAATCTTTATACAAATATAGAACTAGGGAAATGAGAGGGCAATAGTTATTATATTTTTATATACTGCACTTACAGTATTTAACTGCCTTTAAAAATGCCAGGTATCTTATTTCACTGGCTTCAATTTGTATGGAAGATGTAATGTGCTCAGTCACTGACTCTGAAGTAGGGCTTAAAACGAGACTACTCACAGAGGTTGAAATTAAACTAACAGTCTCTTTTTTTTTAGATTTAGTAGCATTGAAATATTAGGATTCCTTTGTTGTAAAAAGGGTAAGAATAATAAAATGAAATGAATAGGATATGAAATGTGTCCCTGAAATGTGAATTCTTCCACAACATACATCATCAGGTTGCTTTGGAAATGGTGATGTGAATTAGATGGAGGAGTCACTAGCTATATGACATGCAATTTAAATTAATGATCTTCAAAAAGCTGGAATTAATTTAAGGAAAACAGACTCACTGAGCATCAGTGATTTGGAAGGCAGTTTTAGTCACTGTTGACATTGAACAGCATCACTCCTACTGATTGCAATCTATGTTTACTATTGTTTCATTTCTCACCAAAATTCAAAATCTATTATCCTGGCATCCCAGAACTTGGAAGCTGTTAATGCAATTGGAAGAGGAAAAATAAACAGAAAGAAAAGAAAAGCAACCCCCTAAATATCTGGTTTATTCACTTTAATGACAAAACTACAAGTGCCTAAAAATTTTTGTGAGTGAATATATCACGAACATTTTTCATAAAAGGTAACAGCTGCCGGATTCTTTTTCAACATGCTTCCATAATAATAACTTTTAAAAAATGAAACCAATGTTTACTCAATATGTATATTTCTGAAGAAAGAGAAGCTTGAAACGTTTTCATACATGCTCATCATACATAATGTGAAATATTAAGAACCATTTCATGAAACTGTTTTACAAATCTATAAAACAATTTTGAGAAATAGCCTTTCATTCTTCCTTCTACACTTCTCTTATTGTTGACACAGGCAGACGATTTTTTAACAGCAGATGGACTGTGGGGTTTTTTAACAACTGAACTGAAGATATTTGTGTGTTTGGGGGATAGAAGAAGATGATGAAGCTTTTAAATCTTGATTTGCATTCCAGCTTCAACTTGAGATTAGACAGCAGCAGAAGCAAACAAACCTTGAGTAACTGGGGGTACGAGGCTTAGCACCAAGACAAAACACCCATCCCCACTTATCTCCATATAAAACACAGAAAATAAACAGGGGAATATGTAGCTTTAGAATATATACTATCAGCTGGGTGCTCAGGGTGCAGGGGAAGAAATACATCGTTACTGAGAATATTGCAAGATTAAAAATCATGGCATCTGCAGATTTTACGTGAAATTAGCAAAGAAAAGGCTAAGAAAAATAAGAAGTGGCTAAAGAATACACTTGAGAAATCTTTTTTTCCTCAAATTACATTATCCTTAAACAGAATATGCCAAGAGTATTTTAAACCATACAAGGAAAAGTAAGCCAAGATTTCGTAAGATCCTAGATTTCATGGCATTGGTAAATCACATGAATATATTTTCCAGAATGATGTATTTATAGCAGTAGATGAAAACTACAATAATACTGGTTATTTTAAAGTTATTTTAGGAGCCAACACAGTTTGCTGCAGTGGAGGGAACAGGGAGACACTTTCACAGAGGAAAGAAAATGTCTGAAAACACAAACCATAAATTCAGATGCCAGCACTTGTCCCATTCATTATGTTCTTTTCACTGATGTACAAAAACATGTGCCAATTGCCTAAGACCATGAGTACAGTAACATGAAAGATAAATCAGCTCTCAAGAAAAATAGCTACATAAGGATTCCCTTCCTAGCAACTCCCTTTCAAGTAGCGCTGCAAATTCAAAACACTGGGGCAAAGTCTCCACTCTCAGATGTACAGTCAGTTTGTAGAACTACTGGAAGTCATTAATCATGGAAGACAACAATCAATCAATCAATCAATCAATCAATCAGAAAATGGTTTGGTTAGAAGGATCCTTAGAGGTTATCTTGTTCCAAAACCTTGGCCATGGGCAGGGCACCTCCTGCTAAACCAGGTTGCTCAAAACCCCATCCAACCTGGCCATGAGCACTTTTAGAGATGGGCTATCCACAACTTCAAGGTTGTTGAGCAGCTGCTTTTTTCTAGTCTGTGTTGAAAGACAGAGGTCTGCCTTGTTATACACCTGTCTAAAAGAGATTAAAGACTTTCTACAAGTAAAAAGACATCATACGTGTCATCACCTAACCTGATAAATAAAAGATTTGGTCTATTATACGTAGAACTAAACAGAGCAAATAGTGATAGCCCCTTCTCACAACACTGACTTTTATCTGAGTGCTATTCTGATGTCTAGTTGTTTAGAATTGCAATAGGAAAGGGATACTCCTACAAATGTAAAGTAAATGGATCAGTTCTTCAAGAGGACTTTTTATTTTTTCCTGACAATGAAACATGAGATCCTGGCCCATTTGAACCAATAAAGGTTTGGCTAATTATTACAACAAAGCCAGACATAAAGACTACTCTTGCCTCTTTTAATCAAAGGAATGTGATCTTCTGGAAGAGATCAAAGTCCATATGAGCAGTATTTACTGACGTTAAGTATTCTGATTTGTTGTCACAATTAAAAGTCTTCAAAATACAATGGTTTTAAAATTCATGATACTGGCAATTTCTTTACTTCTCCATGTAGTAGAGCTTTTTCCTCTGACTATGTGCATATAGATTTACAATAGATATAAATCTAAATAAGGGACAGCAGCTGTACAAAAAGATTCTATTGATGAATAGTACCTATTTGAACCTGCATGGTATGACCAATTGAACACAGACTTGGGGAAAAAATTTGAGCTGGTTTTTCTCTTTTTTTTTTTTTATTTTATGGTGAGTATTGATCTCTAACCAGCTCACTGTGACCAAAAAGAAGTCCAAAACAGAGTATAGTCTAATTGCTTTAATTTTATTCTGATCAAATAAAAAGTACAAATTATGCCATTAATGATACTCAAGAAAAATTCCTTCTGTTATTTTGATACTAGAAAGCTAAATTCCACTAATATCAACTGGAGGTAAATAAGGAATTCAGCCTGCTGCAGCTATAGTTTTGATCCAACAGAAAAAAGCCCTGTGGTCTACTTTCGTTTTAATCTGCTGAGTTGCTTTAGCATTCACCTAAAGCATGAGATACATCAGAGTAACCTTCTCAGAAGTTCACAGAAACACAGCACAGAGTAATTCGACCTCAGAAAAGGAATTTCACAGGTTTCAAGAAGTGAACTCTTTGGATGGTTTGAATATGAATTCTCACTGATGTCAACTGACTCAACGTTATCATTAACTCATTCAGTAAAATACCAGAAATGTTTAAATGGGAAAAGGCATACTGTAAAGAAAAATACAGCAAGTATCCATATAGCCAGGAAAATCATGCAGCATTACTTTAGACGTTAATAAAGCTTAGAAGTACAAATGCTTGTCTTTGAGCACTAACTATAACCTCCCAAGGCATAAGCAACAGTAAATATTATGGCTACCATATAATATATATAATTTCCATTATTATATTATATACCATAATATACCAAGATATTTTGCAGTACAAAATCAAGGAATTTTAAATTCTTTGGAAAGATAACAGGGGCTTTCATTTTGGTTTCCTAGGAAACAAAGTAGCCTAGACTTCTCCTGTGCCAAGAAACAACTGGGACATCAGGTCAAAGGCTTAATTAAATTTTATGTGAATTACTCAGCAGTAAAAACCAGTTAGCCTGCTCAGGAAAGATGATGCTTCTTATGTCAATCAAAAAAGCACTTGGGTGGAAAAAACTTTTAAACAATTTTAAAAACAATTAAAAGACAAACACAAAAATAATAACCACAATAAAAAAACACTGAGATATAAGTGTGTCTGCCTTATAATTTAAGGAGCTAAGCATCATCAATATTTCAAACTCCTAACTCTTTCTTGCAACTGATCTTTGCTGCCTGTTTCCTACCATCAATAGAAATGACTTGTGAACAAGAAGAGGAGGCAGCTCCACACATTCATCTGATGTATGCCATGGTCATGAAGTTCAACAAAACAAGTATTAGATACATCATTAAAATTCATCTTTGTGCTGTCAGATGAAACAGAGCATGTAACAGACTTCACAGTAAATTCTTTGAAATAAAAAAAATATTATCTTGAAACATCTCAGGGGACCTAATTTTTGCAAAGTATATGGAAAGGAGCCAAGATATCTGCTCAACAGACATATGTCCTCATGGTTTGCAAACTGGCTTCTGGATGCTCCTCTTCACCAAACACATTTTGAGTACTAAAAGCTACCCTTGAATGGCAGGTCCTCCATGCTGGCTGCCTTGCCTGGACTTCTAAAGCCATCAGCTTTATAATTTTTCTTTGCTTTGTGACATGGTTTGCACAGGCAGCAGAGCAGACCCCAAATCTGTTGCTGTTTCACTGCTAAAATAGGGTTAAAGCCAATGGTTCTACACCAAGTTTTGACACATAAATCAGATAAGGTTTTGACATTACCTCCTAATTTTCTTGTTTACAAAGTATTCCTGTGACAGTAAAGCTTAACGATTTGTACTAATAGCAGAGCAGGGTAACAGATAGTGTAAACCCCATGTAAGTACACATGAATGTGATGCAGATATATCAATTCTTTGCAGATCAGAATCCTTTCCTTTCAAAGTTTCATTTTAAGTGGTCACAACTTTAGGGGGACTTCTATGTACATAAAATGCAAAATGTTTGTGGATATATATGGAAATGTTAATATTCTGCTTGCTTTTAAAGAAACAAGTAGAAAAACGTGGGTAGAGCACCCAAAATATTGGAATAAATCTTTCTTACTGACTGAACTACTCAGTGAAGCCATAATATCTAAATTTGAGGGTATCATCTGTTGGCAAAGAAATAACTGTCATATCACCATTTCTGTAGCATGACTTCATTGGCAGACTGGAAAAGAACAGCCAGATGGTTTGCAGAAAAAAGCCTTCTTTAATTAATGAATATTTTTAACAACTAACACCCCCAAAAGACACAAATAACATTTCTGATAAATAAATGTGTTGCAATATTACTAGTTCTATCTTTAGAAGCCTTCTCCCACATATACACCCTTCTATTTTAAGCAAAATTCATTATTTTGTAAGAAGAATTTAGGTGAATTTCACATCTGAGAAGAGGTTATTAGAACAGAACAAATGTAATATAAAATCTCTGCATTTCCCATTCCAGGCCTACATATGGCTATTATGTCAATTGTTACTGTATTTATTTTTCCCAGATTTCTCTTCTGTTAGTAGCACCCTACTCACTAGGGATTAATATTTTACTAAGGAATTCATTTGTACTTGAGACTGAATATTGAATTTAATTCCAAGTTATGAGTTTCAGACTTTGTAATAATACGCTACAAGATTCTCGGACAGGACAGTCATTCTTTTATGATTAGCTTTTCTAATCTTTTCATTGTTAATAGAATCTGACTTACACTTTTGTTTTTCAAAGTCCAAGCCCAGGATTGTTCAGGAAACATTTGAAAATACTGAGGTGAATATTGTATGTATGTTTGAGACAAGTACTGCTTTTGAATATATGTGCAAATTGTGTTCATCTTAATTGCAGACTTTAAGAAATGATAACAGAAAATATAGGCCCACCACTGAAAGAGGAAAGAGTGAAACTCATGATCTAGGAAAGGGTGAGGGATTTAATGTCACTCTTTTCAGTCTTTGTAATAAAGCATTTCAGTAAACCATTGTAATAAGGCTTAGCTGTGACCATCGATGTAAATAAGGTAATAAGAAAAATAGAGGGTTTGGTAATTAAATCAGATTCCCATGTCAAAGAATATGACCAACAGTGATAACTTCAATATAAACAAGTAAACTAATAATCATCTGGGAGTTTATAGAAGAGAAATCCGTGGTTGCCAGAGTCAAACTGAGAATCATATGCAAGTTTAAATACAAATGTTTTATGGAATGTTCTGTTTCATTCCAAATCTCAAAAAAACCCACATTTATCCTCATATAGGCCAGAATTATGAAAGAAATAATTTTTAGGATAGTAAGATTTTTCAGATTGAATATCCTGACAAAATTAACTTCATAAAATTACCAGAACAGCATTTCAACAACCAGGCATTATTTTTAAGAGTTCATATAGATGGAATTGAAAGGCAATGGAAAAAAAAACCCCAAAAGTAATTACAATGAATATAAATATCTTATAAGACACAAGGTTAGCAGAAAAGAAAATACTTTAAATACAATCTCCAGGGCAAAACCAACCAGGATATTTTTTTTTCAGGAAAGTAGACACAAGATTTTTCCTGTTTCTGCTTTTACAGGTGATTATACCTTTAAATATGTTCAACATGCTTCTCTTTTTTCCATTCACCTGTCAAAAAGATGAAGTTCATATTGCCTGATTTTTATGGAGCTACTGGTAACAATCTTCCTTTCATGATATTGACTTTACCTGAAGCCTGCAGTCCTGCTAAAAAATGCTTTGCAGTACCAATATCACGATATTCCATCTATTCAGTCAATTCCAATTTTGTTTGCACTGTTGATTCAGCTTACATTAATGAGATTAAAACATTTGCTTTTTATTATATTTTTATGTAATATATATTTTTTTCCTTTTATGTGACTTAAAGTGGTTAATATTTACAGAATATTTGCAGGAGTCAGAGCAAGATTGCTTATGTTTGTGGTCACTGATAAGTTTACTACAAAAAACTATGCCAGTTTTTTCAGATTATATCACCAGTGTAAGAGCAGAGTTCTGATTGTTTGGGTACTTATGATTTTAAAGGTTTGAGAATTGAATCTTGACTCTATGCTTCCATTAGTTAAATGGGTTGTTTTCCACAATTATATTGCTTTACTACCTGGGACAATATTAAAATTGTCCTGGAAATAGACACTACAATTTGCACTCAGTAAGGAGAAGCACAGAAATTACATGCAGCAATTGTGAATTCAGAGGTTTCACCATAAAAGGAAATCCATACAAAAGTATCTCAGTTTCAAACCACAGTGGTATTATCTCTATAATAAATTGTCAAACCCTTTAACCTCTCACCTTCTTTCTGCACACTAATCTCTTTCTGCAGTGAATGCATTTAAAAGTCTGAAGCAGTTTCAAATGGAAGTTATTAAAATATCTTCTAGTCTTCCAGGGCCCTAGTCAAGAAATAGTTCTTATGCAAGACCAAATGTAAACATCAGTTGATAAGGTTTTTTCTGCTTTTTATTCTGGGATTTTTTTTTTTTGTTATTTAATTGCTTGTTGTCTTGGTTTAGAGAGACAAGTATCTGCCAGAGAAAACTGGAGTTTTCCCTGGAATGGAGAATGTAACCCCCCTTCCCTCCGAATTACTATAATTTTGCAATTAAGGGCTTTCAGGCAAAGATTTGGGA
>VZUI01078841.1:0-30090 GCA_013401135.1 Cettia cetti
GGGGAGGGGAGGGGGGGGGGGCCGAGGGTGCTGCCGCGGGGGGCCCGGCGGTTCCGCTCCCTGGCAGATGCTCCGACCATTGTGCTTTTGCTGTTGCAAATAGAAACACTGCTCACCTCCTCACCTCTCCTCCTCCCCTCGCCAAACAATAAATGCACACCTCAGGGCCCTCGGAGCTTCCTGACTCTGCTTCTCTTCTGCAGGTGTAGATCTGGAAGAGACTGGAAAGGAGGGTGGAAAAAGCAGGGAGGTTATGAGGCTTAATAAAGAAGGTAAGTGGATAGTGCTGGCACACCTCTCTACCTGTCTGTTTCTTGGTGGTTGTGAATGACTGTGGTTTGGCCTTGACAGGGTGGTCTGATAGCATATGGATTTCTCTGCCGTGAAGAACGTTTCAGGGTTGGATACATGCAGATGACTGTCACTGTGTCAACTTCTGTTGAAGTACGGGTATAACAGGTGTATACATGTAACTGACAGACATGGTAAAATATAAGACGATTTTGAGGCAAAAGACAACTGCACATTAGTGGCCATATTGGATTTTTTTGTGGACCCTGTCCCTTGGTGCAACGTTCCAGTTGCTCGCGTGAAGATAAGCATATAAACTTTAAACGTTAGATTATTATTAGCAGCATAGTGGAGATGTTTTCCCTTGCAGTGAGAAAGTGTTTGTTACAATCTTTGAGTTTATTCACTTTAGTTCAAATCGCATTTTATTCTTCATTTGCACTGCGGAGTGTGACCTACAGTCAACTGAACAGCCAGCATCAAACATTATCTTAGGTTACACTAACCTATGCATATTATGCAAAACCAAATAAAATTAGTCATTTGGGCCATAAGTTCTTCTGGTACCGTCAGTGTAAACAGGCAAATTCCAGGTTAGTGGTATTTGCCAGTATGCCAGGCCTGTCACAGCTCTGTCAGCTGTGAGAGGAGAAACATTTTGTTTGTGATGTGCGTCATTAACATCATGCTGAGGTAACACCTAATGCTACTAGTGAAATGGTTCAGGACGCTTTTTCAAGCAGCTTTGTGTTTGTTTCTGTTTCGTTAAGAAAGCACTTTACGTACACAACATCTCTGTCTGGGGAAATATTTCTTGGGAAGTCAGTTCATAATGAACGATCCCGTCATAGCGAAACTTCGGTGTGACTTACTCATGCTGAGAGAAATCCCGCTATTACCTGTAATGTCATAATATATATTCTGAAATGATGTTAAGTTTCTCATTACATTACAGTTGTCATTACACGTGCGTTCGATTTTGAGCATCTTGGCAGCTCAAAGGAATCTTATGTTTTCTAAACAAGCTCTTGAAAAAAGAATGAATTAATGAGTGATGTAGATTTGTGTGATAAACTATAAAATTGCATGGAGTACGCATTAAAGTTATTTAAAATACCCTAAAACTTCCTTTTTGAAAGACCTTTACAGAGATGCCAAGCTGGATTGTGTTCCTATCTTGATTCTTATGTGCCTGAGCTTCTCTATTTTGTCAGCCCAAAGACAAGTTAGCAGCAGAACTGGGATTTTTATGTAGTTATTTATAGGTAAAAGGTTCAAGGCTCTGTACATCTATCAGTAATGCTGATTCAAAAATAATTGAACAAAAATTTTGCTACTTCAGCTGTGCCTTCATAAGGAGCCTAATTTGTTGAGATAAAATGTTTTGTGCACAGAAGACGTCGAAAACAAATTCCTGTTATAAGCTTGGGACATAAAGATTGAGACTTCTCTACTCCTTAGTTATACATAATATGCAAATTGTTTCCTAGAAAGATTCGGTTTAAATTATCAGTTTTAATCTTGTTTGGGTTTTGAGGGGGGTCAGAGACTCCATCAAAGAAGCTCTATTTAAACTCACTATCCAGAAAAATTACTTCCAAACAAAGCGTAATGTCATTGCTGACATTATGATCATGACAGGTGTGAAGCACTTACTGGCTTTAATAGTGCTTGTGTCATAATACCATGAAAAAATCCTCAAAATTGACTGTTATATTTAGAAAATAAAAAGCCTTAGGGATGTTATTGCTTTCAAGTAGTAACTTGTGTTAGATCACTTAGAAAGGACTTCCATGAAGTTTGAATAAATTAGTATGTATTGAAATATTTCTACTGTATTCACTTAGGCAGTCTGTTAATACAGGTGTTTCCACCACACCCATTTGTGTATCTGAACACCCACTGTAACTCTTACTTGGGCCTCACAGTCCTTACTAATAATGGTGGGGAAAAATTTCAAGAGTTAGATTGGTCTGCAGGAAACATTTCTCGTGTATTTGCAGAAATGCTTGTGCTTGTACTCTGACCTTGCTTGTGTGCTGTGTGACATGTTGCGTTTTTTTGCCTGCTTTGTTCTTAGATGAGGGTTGTGGTTATGATAGGTGTCAATACAAAACCCAACTCCTTCTTTTTTACAATCTTACCAACTTGAGTAGACCTTTTTAATGGCATCTGTGGTGCCAGGAGATTGTAAGTGGTGTCTTGAAAAAAATCAAGTGTTACTTGTAACCTACTTGTATCAAGTAACTGGGGGCCAGGGTCAGGACTCTTAAGTATCAAAAATTACTGTCCTGTTTGATAAAGATAGTGTAAAACCTGGTCTCTCTGCACTTACTTCTTCTCATATTTGTCTGCACTTCATCATCTTTAGTTGATGTTACCAGGTTTATGCGGCGGTTCCTTTGTAAGCAGTTTAGCAAGAAGGCTTTTTAGATGAGTGAAACTGTGTGCAAAGCATGGTGGGAGCTAAAGAGGGGGAATATGTTGGTCTTCAGACCATGACAAGTTGTTTCACTTTGGTTTTGTAGAAAACAATGGTATAAGGTAGCAAAAAGTGCTTCCAGTTAGCTTGATCCCTGCTTCACTGCCTCCTTTCTGGTTGTGTACCATGTGTGTTTAGAGTAGTGGGCTGCTCTTCTTCCTTGCTTTGGCCCAGGAGGGGATGTGGGAGGCAGCATTTCCTGGAGGTGGCGGGTAGGAACACTGCCTGCCAAGTCTCTGCCTGCCCAAGGCGTTGACACTTGCATCCCTGGGCACAGGGGTCACAGTCTGACTGTGCTGTTCATTTCTGTAATGCAAGAGATGCACCGAGGCCGTGTGCCCCCTGCGCCCCATATTAAGGGTAAAAGTAAAGACACAGAAGTGTTGCTCACTGCTTTCCTTTATTCTGCAATGTATATGTAGGCAGCATAGAGGGAGAGAAATTTCCTGAACGTTTGTTCAGTTTTCTAGACAGAATTGCTTTTTGCATGCTGACACTTACTCTGAGTTTTCCTATAGCAAATGCAGTCTGTCCACGGTTGACTTTAAGTGGCATGTAGATTTGTACGGAGGGGATTACAAAGTTCCAAGTGTTCACAGAAAATGAGAAATTTTATACATAAATGTTTGTGCCAGAAAAAAACCCCAACTTATCTGCTTATCTAATCAGGAAACAGAAACAGTATTGTGTAACTTATCTGACAAATCACTACCAAGCAACCGGCTTAACTAAAAGAGGGGTTATCAGAATTAGAGCAGCATTTAGAATTTGTGTTGAATTTTAAAAGGTTGAATGGCATATTTGAAGAATTGAAGATTTTCTTGCAGATAGCAGGCATAGTAAAAGAAGTCTGTATTTGAGAGTTTGTGTTCTGTAAAACATCACAGTTGCGCCGTGCCTGAGGCAGGTACAGTGTTCTGTTATTATTAGCCATAACCTGTAAATGATTATAGATTAATTTTGGAGGCTTGTGTTTTACTTTATACAATATTTGAGAAAATAATATAAGAATGGGATTTTTTTGGTTTCACGTACATAACTTGTATTAATAATTGGTTCAGTAATGTGCAAGCATTGAGTACTGTGAACATTTGCAGGTAGACATAGGCTGTAAAGGAGCAAAAGATACCCTGTGCATCTTTGTCAATTACAGCAGAGTTGAATCTGACCTATGGGATTTAGGTCTGTGTCTGGGTACTTGGTGTCATAGTCAACTTCAGTTTCCCAGTTCAGTGGGTTTGTATTATTGAAGTTCTGATCTGATGATGTGTATTTTTTCTTAGATAATCCTTTCACTAACCATATTAATTAATTATTGTTTGACATTAAGAATGTTATATAAAAAATTCTAATTGTTTTTCTGATTTTGTGTTAAGAGATTATTGTTCCATCCCAAACGTGACCATTTTACTTTGTGATTACACATGCAAACTAGAGTTTTAGATCTATTGGATAATTGTTTACAATTTATTTTTTCCTATTTTGACTTCCCACACTAATATCTGGTGTAAAGTTTTTTGATAAATCCTTTGGCAACATAAAAACAAAACTAAAGGGATACTGATTAGTTTTGCTTTCAGTATCTTTTTAACTGTTCAGAAAAATATCTTGATGATTTTATCATTCATCTTGGAAAAATAAGAAGTTAAGGAGGTTAGGTGGTAGGGAACACTTCTATAAGGGGAAAAAGGATGTGACATACAACATTCTACTTTTTGAAAAGCAAGAGGAAGAGAACTAAAATTATTACGGGGAGATTGTGAAAGAAGAGATAACAAAACCAGCTGGTTAATGTAAGCATAGAGATTGGAGTTAACTTTAATTATTATTTATTTTTTTGTTTACTAGTGGTTTGCCCATGGTGCTATTTGTCTCCTTTAAAAACATACTAAACAAAAAGAGTAAAAAGATCCTTGTTTTATTCACCGCCTGCATCTTCCACCCTTTTGTGGTAGTAGGGAATGCTAGAAAGGGCTGAGAGGGAAAGAAAAGTATAACAAGGTTTTAAAGATATACTTCAAAAGAAAGAAGTGAGGTTATTGAATTTAGACCACCATAGTTGATGATTTGGGGTCAGTTTTGGTTTTGCAGTGGGCAAAAGAGAGGCTTGAATGTTGTATAATTTTCTGTCTCTTCTCTGTAAGCTTCCAGAGATATTGATTCTTAAACCTGTGTAATATTCTGTGGTGCTTGATGAGTGAAAGAACCGAGAATTGGCAGGGCACAAAACTGTGGCTATTTTCAAGAGAAACTTGTTCTTACCTTTCTTATCTTTATACTGGGAATAAGAACAGTAAGCAGAGGTTCCCATGGGGTCTTTGTTTAGCATGAGAAATGACAGTGGGATTGAATTCTGGTGTGCATTCTGGTGTGTAAGTGACTGATTGGTTCTGTGTATGATATCTGGCTCTGATATTTTTATTTTTTTTTATATGGACAGCTTCTGCAAGGGGGTGGCATGTCTCCTGGTTATGGCTGTCACCTCATTTAATGTGTTTCAAGGAATGATGACAGAGGAAGAATGAAACATTATGTATGATAGCGCCCAGAAAATTTAGTCAGAATTGTAGTTTGTCTTCATAGTTACATAGTTATTTTCTGAAACCTGTCCTTTAGTTCTCCATCCCACACACTGGATAAAAGGAGTGGAGTAATGATAAGGCTCTCTGATCAGACATTCTGTGTTTTGAATCAAGATTTTGATGTTATTGAATATGTATCTAAAACTGTTGTACTGTATATGATTTCATTAAAAAATCTGGTTTTGTTAGGTGCACATATCTTGATGAAGTGCATTATTTGTGCAACAGTTGTTTTGAAGTGGTTAGATCTCCTGTTGTTTAAGATACCTTTTTTTTGATTATGTGGGGGAAAACCATGTGTGATTCCCTGTCAACTGCCAGCACTGTCACTAAGGATCTGTCTCTGACATTCCTTCTACTAGTTGTAATTTATAACCAGACTTGAGAAAGAGGGAAATTTATGTGTTTACTAGAGGGTACCCCAAGCCCTGCTGTCACTACAGAAAGTAAATGGCTTTGTGTATCTAATTTTGATTTAGATATAAAAACATGTGTGTGTCTTCTTGTTGATCTGCCTCTGTATGTAGTTAATAGTTTATAGATGAAATATAGATTTCTGTGTTAAAAACAGACTACACAAGAGCTGAACCATTTCCACTGTGAAATGGAATAATTTCTATGAAATAGGTACTTTTTTCCCAGTTAATTAAAATTCGGACATTATCAGGTTCTTTTTTACCTTTGGGCCAAAAAAAAAATACTAGCCATTCAACCAAAGCTGAGGTGTATGAATGAGATGAAAGCAGTGGAAAATCCTATAGAAAACATTTCAAATTACGTTTTAGGTTGTGAATCACAGGAGTCCTGTAGGCAGAAAGCATTAAGTTTCTGATAGTCAAAGTAAAGTTTCTGGTAGTCACTGCAAGCATTACTAAGAAAGATCACCTTCAGTAAAAATAGTATTATTGCTATGAGTGTTTCTTAAGGAGTTAACTCCAATATAATTTTATCTGAACGCCATAACTATTTATTATTAGGAGTAATTTTGGAATAACTAGCAAGAAAGGTTTTTTGGTTGTATGGACATGGATTAAGTTACTGGATCTTTCTGTTTTCCAAGTTCAACTTGGTGCAGAAGTTCTTCAGCTTGTCTTTGAAAAAGCTGATTCAGAAGCTTATGGTGCAAGATGCCAGGAGAAGCTGGTGTCTTTAGGTAATTAATATTAAAAAAGCCCCTTGGCAAATGCTGTCATGACACAGTAAGGGTGATTGACAGAGGTCTATCAGCAAGTCTATAGCAAGAAATCTTTGATGGTTCTCTTGCTGGATGAAAAGGGTAGATGCTATGAGAGTAAAAATGGCCCAGTTTTTATCGCACTGCTGTGCCGCTGACTAAGCTGACTCAAATTGAAGGAAGAATCCAGCACAGCTACTTGCAACTGATATGGAACAGAGGAGAACCAACTATGACATGAATAATTTCTCTCTTTTTCTTTTTTGTGTCCCTTTCTATGGTTGATTTTAAGGGACTGGTTTTGTCATAACCTTTTGTATGGCTCATGACAAGTCATGCCTGAAAGCCACTGATGTTGCTGGGGAAGTGAGCTTTCTGATTGCGCTTGGTCTTGTACTCATAAAAATGTTTTCCTTATTTCTGAAATGTTTTGCTTATTATTCAGTAATTTCGTTTCATATTTTGCTAAGTTGTATTAATAATACAGTTGGGCTTAAGCCCAATACATATTCCTATCTCTCTGTTTTCTTGACAGTAATTAGAATTTACAAGTATTTGGTCTTCCAGCATTTTGATTTCTGTGTTCATGTATTTACAAGATGTGTGCTGTCTGGCAAAAAAGAAGGGGAGTTTTCCCAGATCAGAAAGAGCATCAGCCTGAAGTAGCAAAGAACTTGCTGACAGAAGTCCCAGGTTCTGTTCAACTGCTGGTTCCAGTATCTGTCTAGTGCAGTTTCACTTAGTCTGCAGGCCCCTCCTGAATCATCTGTGAAACGGAAGCAGTTGTATTGTGACAGAGCTGTGTGTGGTACACGAGCTTAGGCTGGCTTCCCTTTCTGTTCCCTGGGAGCAGGTGTTCAGCAGCAAAGACAGAAGAGGGACTGATAAAGTTGCATCAAGACATAAGAATGACTGGCAAAGGGCAAGAGTTTTTGGGGTTTTGTTCTCTGTGATCTTCCTTATGTTATTTATTTTGTTTATATTACACAGTATTTTGTTTTCTGTCCAGTCATTCTTTCTTTTCCTGCTGCAGGGGACTAGACATAGAGGGTGGGCAGAATCTGGGAATTTGAAGTTATATTTGGATTGAACACTGCTCGTGTCATATCAGTAGTTGTTGAGAAGTTTGCTGGATCAAAATTATTTTCTCTAGCAAGACAAAAGGGAATGGGACTGGTCCTCTGCAGTAACAGAATAAGGTGACTTGAGCTTGTCATCATGTTGAGCTGAAAAGGTCAGAATGGAAGCAGAGATTTAAAGAAATGTAAATCATTATGTGTGTTCACTTTTTAATCTCTGATAAGTATCCTGTCCTCAGGTGGCTTTCAGGCTGGCCACTTGTGATTGTCTAGATTAGGCAGTTTATCATGTGATAGCATATTTTGTTGTTTTTTAAGCTGCTCTTAGTTATATCTTACTGAGACAGGATAATACAATGATTTACATCTGAAAAGTTTGTTGGACCCATGCCACCACAGCAAACACTGACAGAGCTAAAACCTTGTTTGTTTGGGTCTGATAATGGAGATAGAGGACAATGATCTGGAAGAAGATAAGTAATTGATCTGTTACTGCAATGACTAGGGAGGCAGTATTATTATTTGCATGATTTTAATGCCTAGCAGCCCCATCAGGCACTAGATGCTTACTCTGCAGAGTACCAGCAAAGGGAGGAAGCATGTGTGCTTGTGTGTGTTATGAAATTGTGCTGCAGAGAACTATTTTTTTAATGTATGATGAAGCAGTAGTTTTAATAATGACAAACAGAAGCCCTTAGTTGCTCAATGTGGTTGACTTCAGTGTAAACTAAAGTGACTTTCTTAAACTGTAGCAAGGAAAGCTTTAAGGTGATATTTGGATGGCAATTAAGTAATTTTGCAAGAGCTTGGAAGGTATCCTTACTCAGGAGAGGAAATTGGCCTGGATGAAAATACAGGCTTGTTGTTGAAAGCTTCCTAAGTGGATACTGACATCATGAGCCAACTAGAAATGTGAGCAAACTGTGTGACAGCAAGTAGGATGTGGACAGTTCAGTGTACGTAAGAAGAGGAGCCTGGAAAGCAAAGACAAGTTGTTCCCAGTACTTAAATTTGGAATGGAGGATTGTGCATAGAAGGATGCAGAGAGTAAAGCAGTATGACAATATAGAAGAAGGAATTTTGGAACAATGTGAACAAGCAGGGTAATGTTTGTCAACATGAAAAATAAGAAAATAATACAACTAATGTGAGGTGAAGGTCCAGACAAAACTTTAGATGAAATATAAATCTGAAGATGTTTAGAGAAGTCCTAGGAATGCAAGACAATAATCATTTAGATGCAGATGTAACCTGAATGAATGGTTTAAGAGAGAAGCTATTGGCAAAGATGACATAGTAGTTTATCATAGTATTTTATATCCGAATGATGGACAAGTTGATTATGCTGTCCAGGATAATCAAGAGAGGAGGTAGAGAAAAAAGGGTAGGAATGGTGAGATCTAAATTCTGTTCTGGCTGTATTGAGCAGCTACTCAGTGGCAAGAGGTGTCAGATAGAATGAGATTTTTTTTTGTTTAGACATAAATCTACTATATTTGAGACTTTTTCTCAGGAACTTGAATGTAAAATTCTCAGACATAAGAGTAGCAGCAAAAGATACAGCTCAGTGGAGACCTGCTAGAGACCTGCTAGAAGACAAAGGAAGAATAAGGAGCCTGCCAGTACTCTGTGAAGGGATTGGTACAGGAAGGATGGGCAGTAGGAGAGGGGAGAGTCATGGAAGTCAGAAACAGAGAGTGAATGCTTCAGAAGGAGAAAGGCATTTAATTTTTATGAAGAGTGTGCAAGAGTTATGGGTGATGGAAATGATTCATTTGGGATGTTGCTATAGTAAAAGGTTTTTAGACATTTTAGTGATAATAGTTTCACTGTATTGCAAGGGACAGATGAAGGAAACTCACGCTGAAGTTAGAGACAAAAATGTAATTTGCTATCAAACAGAGCATAATAAGCTTAGAGGTGAAAGAAGGACAGGAAGAGTAATGTAGTCAGAGAATCAAGGGGTCAGAAGTAGATTTCCTAACACAGAAAAGACTGATTGGCTGTCCTGCTGTTCTGTCAGAACAGGAGGAGACAGGAGATGTGAGGTATGGGCTGATGCAAGTGAGGCAGGGATAGAGTGGGACAGATGTGTTTTACATCTATTGTACAAGGAAGAAGGGAGAGCTATAAGGGAGAGAAGGAGTGGGAAGGGAGAATGTGAAATGGTTATTATGTTTTCTCGCTTTCTCTTGGAATAAATATTTGCATTCTATTGCAGAGAAAGAAATAGATACAAAAGAAAAGGTTTGAGGAGTGAGTCAAAAGTGGGAAGAAAAAAGGCTGAAATTGCAGGTGTGGGTTCAGCTCAACTGGAGGAATGGCACAGATTAGTAAGCAGCAGCAGAGAGAGAAAATGTGCGATAACCTCATTTTCAGACTGGTTCTCTTTTCCACTGCAAATTCTAGGACAGGCGAGAATATAGCAAAGAAAATGGATGTTTAAGACAAGTGTGAGTTCGGGATTGGTGGAACTGGACCTAGTATTGGCAAACACAGCAAAAACCATCACAAAATAAAAGCTCCTCAAGGAGAGAGAAGAATGTCTGGTCATATCTATCACATAGCATGATGGACACGAAAGTAGTAGTTCTGTTCCTTGCAGTGCATCGTAAGTAGATAATATGTCTACATGATTTGTCACATACTGATACTGACTTGTGCTTCCTGCTTCCAGAGCTGAGACAAGGCCACGGGATTGCATTATCGTGGACTGGGCCCCGGGTAATGTCGTACTGCTCAGGGTGTATCGTGAGAGCTTGGGCGCGGTGCTGCAGTAACCATGGTTGTATGGCTTTTGCTTGTCTCGCAGGGCAAAGCAGCTTGTTCCTGTCTACATGCTACAGGCAGGCATGCTTTATGGTACAGCACTTTTTTTTTTCTCTGAGAAAGCAGGATGTAGTAATCTTAGAGGGGTTACATGGAATGGCTGTCATTCATGTCATTCAGTGTCTAAGAAGTTAATCTGAGGTTTCCACATCTCTTTAGAAGATCTAAACAACTGTTTAAAGAAGAGGAAAATGCTGTGGGAGAGATTTGTTCCTTCACACGCAGAGCATTGAGCTGATCCTTTGACTTGGAAGGCTTTATTCATTACCTTGCCTGCCTTTCCCAAGCAACTTTCTGCATGTCCCTGTATGTTATCAATGTTCAGTCATCCCAGCAGCTTATACACGTCACCATGCAGAGGTGCTCAGAAAACAAGGAAAGAAAAAAGTTTTTTCAGATTTTCTCTTCAGGGTCTCTAAGGTGGTTTTTTGTGCACTATCATGAAGTTTTGTGGTTCTGATTGTATTCATGCTTTTGCTGTATTTTTGGCTTTTTAGAAGACTTGGAGAACCTTGGGCAAATATATTAAACTGAATGCATGGCAATGGAAAAACATGAGGAGAAATGGGAGGAAAAATGTTTCAGCTCTTGAAATTATGGTGAGCTGTGTGTATAGCGCTTTTAATAGAGTCTTCCAACATTCTGTGCTTGGTGTAAGTTTTCTTCAGTTCTTCTCATAACTCACAACACACTGGGTGTGAACATTACCAAGCCTTTTAGGTATTTAAATTTTGAAAGAGGTAATGCAGCTTTACATATTTTTGGATTTCTTGCTCATCAAGAAAAATTATTCTTGACTGCATTCCTCAAGGAGGGAATGCTAGGAGTTTTATTTTGTGGCATTTATTATTCTTTCCAGCTTTTCAAGATACCTGTGACTATTCTGACTGTTTGTTTTCCAAGCTCCTTGGCAAATCAAAGGTATTGTAAACTTTTATTGCTTTCCTGGAAGGTAAGAGTCTATCCTTTGTGGGAGTTCTTGTAGGCTTTTCATTTGTTTTCAGTTTTCCTAAATTCTTAGTAATTAAGCATGTATTTGGAAAAGTTCTTAAGAGATGTGTCATATATGTGTTCAAATGATGTAACATATATAAGTGTTATCTTTAAAACAGCAAGATATGGTCTGTATTTCTGAGAGCTTCCAATACATTTCAGACAAAACCATAAGTAGTGTATGTTGTGAAGACAAAAATCAGTCTATGAATGTTGAAAAACTTCATGCAGTAAGCTATTTTAGGGAGGAATTTCAAGGAGATAGGGAATAATTAGTCGATGTGGAGGAAGGAGACATCAAAGCTGATAGTATAGCACACAGGAAAGTAGCATACAGAACAGATTTCTAGTGAAAGCAGTTCATTTGTAAAAATAAACTCTCCCTGTTTTGTTAATATTGTCTTACTGTCTCGGAGCTGGAAAGCAAAACTAATTGTAATTGCCAGACTGCAAAGATAACATAAATATTGAAAGATAAATCTTAATCTTTCTTAACTCTGTTCCCTAAACATGCCCTCTGTTCTCCAAATACTTAAACATTCCCTTTATTATTAGACTTCAGCCTCATCTGTTCTCTTGAATAGTGCCCTAGTTTTGCTACTAGGCAAAAAGTGAAGAGAAACTAACACATTGTGTACACAACAACATTTGTCATTCTTTTACGCTCTTCTTATTAGTTTTTTTCTGCTTATTTGTTTGTATATTACAGGCTTGCAGGGTAAGTGACATGCAAAATTCTAAACAGTTTTGACTCTTGTTTTCAACTATCAACCTTAGAATGAGCCTGTTGAGTCCAAATTTCTCTAAAGTTTAATTGTTTTTTTTAGGAGAACCCCTTTGAATGTGGGCTTTCCATGGCAGATTTCTGACATACCACGTGTAAACATAGCATGCTATGAAAACAATACACAGAGCAAGTGTTTTTAAAAGCTTGCTCATTTTAGTACTGTGAGGTTATGAGAGAGACTTTCCCTGTGTTTAAAATCATTATATTGAAGCTGCTTTGGGTAATAATCAAGACAATATATTCAGAGGAAGGGTATGAAATAGGATTCATGTCAATGTGAGGAAAGACAGAGGGAATGAGTGGATGAGAAGAAGTCGCAAGAAAAAGCAAGTTGACTACTGATGTTTATAGAACTCCTCTCTTTGTGAAGAGGCCCAAGGTGTCCTACCAGCTATGTGTAGAAATTCTTTGTCACTGAAAGAGGATGGGCAAACTTGTCTGCTGCTGCTGAAAGACCAATCATACCTGCACTGGAATTAGCTGAAAGAATACTGAAAGCCTACTCTGTACTGGTAGGGTATAATCCAGTCCTCACTGAAGTGTGTTACTGCGTAACAATTTCAAAAGGAAAGGAACGATGCCTTATTTCTAGATTACAAAGAGAATATAGGTACATAGAATGTATTTATTTATGGGGGGAAAAAGAAAAAGCAGAATGCTAGAGCACATTACCTTTCCCAATGACAGGTTGTGGCAGACTTTATTGACCATCACTCTGTTTACTGTTTTTCAAAAGTCGATGCTGACATTGGCACCAATTTTTACTTACATTGCTTTACTTACATTAAAGTAAGGACTGACATACTTCCACATACGTTGCTGGGTTTATCTTTCTCTCGAACAACAGTTACCCAAGCCACACTTAGAAGAATAGGTCGGTTCTTATTGCAACAAAAACCAGCAAAAGTACTTCACTATATTTTAGCAAGTCACCACATATTCTAGTATGGTGCTTTTCAATAATTTTTAAATTACTTAAAGGCAGAATTTGATGTTACTGCTCCAAAAGCTAGACTGCTTGCTGCTTTTCTGTGCAAACATTACCATCATCTTTTCTGCGCCTGCTGTACCAGTGAGGGCCATGGAATTTACCCGATATGATAGAATATGATCTTATAATCTCAAACTGGATTTTTTGGGGCAGTTTTCTTTTTGTTGTGTTGTGACAATAATCTTCATGATCTTCATGATTCTAGATACTTCATGATTTTACTTGGGTTTCTTTTTCATCCAGAATAGGAAGGAGAACTAGCTGGTGATACAGTAATAATTGAAGATTATAACTGGCAATTAATTTTCACTACATGGGTAGATTTATAACATTAGCAAATCCTCCATGACTAGCCTGCAGCTCTGCCTTTTGTCTGGAAGAACACTGGCTTTAGCCTGAAGCAATTTTTCGTTGTGCCCACCAGATTTTGCTGAGAATGAAACCTGCTGTGACCACCCAGCACCTCAAGAGGTGAATATATAAGTGAGCATCAGAACTCCATAGTGCAAAATAGGCTGGGAATGTTGAGTTTATTGAATGAAATAGTAGTTTAAAGAGGGAGCTTTAAATTGGGTACCTATTACGTGATTGCAGTGTAATCTTTCTCTCTGCAGTTTTTCTCTTGTAAAATACAGACACTGAATTTATACATTTCATCGTTCTTGGAGCTTATGCAGTTGGGGTTAAAAATACATATGTTTTTCTTCACAACAAACAAGTAAACTTGGTCATGTTCTATTCTGAATTTTTTGTATTTGTAAGAACTAGATAGAATATAAGTAGAGATGGAAGAATTGCTTTTGAGGGCTGATTAATTGAAGTGTTACTCCTTGTGCAAAGCAGTTTTGAAGGAAGCTGAAAGTGCATGACTGGGAGTGTAGGGGGAGGTGAATACTGCTACGTTTTTTACAGCTTTATTGAAGTGTTTTACTGAAGTGTTGTATCCCAGTTCTCATGTCCACATCTGGTGTTGGAAAAACTGGAAGGAGTTCAGAAAAAATCTGCTTTAATTTGAGGCCTGGATAATCAGCTTTAGAATGGAAGATTTAAGAAGCTCAATCTATTTAGTTTATCAACAGACAGTAGAGGCTACCTGATAAGTCTATAAGTACTTAGACAGGGCAAAGGTATCTGACAGTTAGATGGTTCTTTGTCAGGTAGATTAAGGGGATTCTCATGGCTGAAAACTGAAGCTAGATCAGTTCAGACTAGAAATAAGATGCAGTTTTCTAATTATACAATTAAATAGGAACAACTTATCAAGGGGAGTAGTAGACTCTGTTGCACAAAATCCTCGCATAAGGCCCTGGTCCTTTTCCTGGAAGCACATAGTGCTGTAGCCATCCAGAAAGATTTGGTTTGAGGCTAAAATAGTATGATTAAATTCTATGGCCTGTTTTAACATAGAAAGTCAGTAGAGATCATAAGGAAGATTTAACTCCCTGAAGTTTCATACATTGTTACTGCTGCTTTTATTAAAAAAAGAAGTTCATGTGAAAGATGAGGTGATAAAAGCAAAAAGAAGCTTTCTGATGTGGTGTGTGAGAAGGGACTGTCCTTTAAGAGCAGGTAAAAGAGGAAGTAAGTCTTTCCAGTCTCGCTTTGTGTTTTTCTGGTAGTCAAAAGCACTAATATCCCTCCACTCATTAATTCTAAGGATAATTTAAACATTGACCAATGTAATTGTTGGCCTTTTCAGAAGCATTGCAGATAGTTTGTGCCTTCTCATTGTAAGATCAGGTAATTGACAGCTGGACCCAAATGCCTTCTTTGACTTTGTTTGCAAAGCAAAACAATCTCTTGTCAGCAGGTTTTCCCAGGTGCTGCCTTCATGGCCATGGATTTATAAGAACATAGCAGGTCAATCTTTGTGGTAGAGTAAAAGGCTCTGTAATTTTTAATGAATTGTATGAGAACTCATTTTATCCTAGTTTTGCAAAAGACACAGGAGTTACTTGAGGAGGAGTTGTTTGAAGGATATTAGTATTTGTATCGTTTAGTTTGCCTATTTTTTGTAAAATCAGCACCAGTATGAGTGAAAGTGTCACTTTTTTTCTTGGTTATGCCAACAGCAAGGCCAGTCAGTGCTGATTTAAGGTAGATTCAATTTAGATGGGAAATGTTGTAAAGGAAGCACCTAACCTGCTATTAGAGGTTTTCCCAGCATCAGTGGTCCTGTAAGTCTTATATGCACTCTGTACAAAATAAGTGGAGAGCAAATGCGCTGCATCTCAAGTTTATAAATTCTTCACCCTCATCCCCTTACCAGTATTGCTGCCTCCAAAAACTGTGGAAAAAGATAGCGTGAGTTGGTGTTCAAAAAAGAAAATAGGCAATATTGAATTTCATTGTATTAAATATCAGGGTGAGGAACTTACGCAACAAAAGCTAATGAATTTCAGTACTGTGGAATAGACTGTTGGTTTTGCTGCAGTTGGAGGGGCTAAAACAAGCTGTGAATTGGACAATGAGGTTTGTTCCGAATACGTGTTAGTGTGTTCTGTTGTAGAGCCATGTGACCTTTGAAGCCCCGTGTGAGCTTTTTCTGGTTGGGAGTGTACAGGGTCACACGTATCCTGTGCTACCTTGTAGTGATACCAGGAGGAGATTCCAAAGGTTCAGAAAATCTGAGTCTGCCTCGGTTCCTTGTTGTTGCCTGTGACAATGTTGCACAGCTTTATGGGTATCTGATCCATTAGTTTTTGGCTGAGTGATTACAAAATATTTAAAGTTTACGTTTGGAGTCACCTTTAATGTATTGTATAGTGAGCTGGTCCTCAGTCAAAAGGACTGGTCACAAGGTCCAAAACGTTTTTGTTTGGACCTTGTTATGGTCTCCTCAATAGGTTTGTCCTGTTATCCAGCAAATGTTGGTTTAGGTCAGGATCTGATGTAAGGCTGTGGAGTACTGAGAGCCATGCTAAGATCAATCAGATGATTGGTCTACTTAAACTTCCCAGCATCATTTAATCCATACCTGCATTCTGGTAAATTGTATTTGAGACTGTGGCAAATATTACAACAAAAGATGATACTTGCTTTGACATAAGGCACTAAAGAGGGTAATTTCTAATATGAAAGGAAGAAGTCAAGAAAGAGACTTGAAACCCAGCAGGAGGTAGATATTCATTTAAGGCTGGATGAAATAGATAAAGTTACTCTGCTGGCACGGTGTGTTCAGCCAAGGCAGTGGTTTGCTGGGCTGTGTATTAGGCAGATCTGTATCACTATTGCTGTTGCATAAAGATCTCTAAAATGTATGGAACCTCAGTGGTACTGTAGAAAGCTCAAGCAGGACTTCACCTTCCTGTGAGGTACTGTTCCTCATAGCTGTTACTCAAGCTGGAGTTTAAGAGCACCAAAATTCTTACTTCTCATTTGCTTTCTACAGGAACAAAGTACTTGTTGAAGAAAATCATGCTCTACATTGTCATGCCACAGTCTCAAAGTTTAAATGGTTAGGACTGTCATCTTACAAAAGTTGTGCTTGTTTCAGAAGAAATAAGATGCAGAGCTTCAGAACCTCATATAGCACATGACAGCACCAAACTATTCGGGACATTTTCTTGGCTTTTTTATCAGTGTCTTACCTACAAAAAGGAAAGGCATCTTGAGCCATGTGTTTCCATCTGATGTCTATTGATTACAGAAAAGCCTTACCTCTCTTCCTTACTCCCCTTGCCAGAATGTCACTGCATGCTTCTGCAAGAGACAAATGGCAGCAGTCATACCTGTCCTGAAATGTGCCTGCTAATCTGCTAAACACTGGATTCTTGATATGGCACATAGGTCATGTGCTGGCACCAGAAGAGAATTATGTCCATCTCTGTGCATCTGATGGAACTGAAACTCTACTTTCTTACTGCCAGTCACCTGCTGAGAGAGAGCCACTCTGACCTGTCAGGAGAAAAAAATTCTTATTTTTACTGTAGTGACTCCTCAGGATGCTACAGACAGGATAGGTTCTGCAGTGTGGTTGTGGAAGTGCACAATTGAAATACTTTGAGCTGATGTGGGAGCTTAAGGATGCAGAAAGCTAGTGCAGAATCCTGACAGTTGCATCAGGCCATCTTTTAAATTGTGTGCTGTCAATATGAAAAACAAATATACATTTGCTGTCTGAAAAAGGCATAAAGCACACCACAAAGTTAGTTGGATTAAGGTGAGGGATGGCACTGGAGCGTTGCTATATGCTGAAAATCTGCAGGCAGATTTCCTAAAAATATATGTATATGTGTACACATGTATTCATACATCTAGAAAATTGTCTGGAGTCATGTTTGCTCTTGGGTTTCAAGATTTTGGTTAAGTATCTGGTGATTCAAAATTACCTTCTTTCAAGGTATCACTTATGTTCCTTGATCTAATGTTACAACTTTTGTACAGTGTGCTTGGGGCTCTTTTGCCTGAATGAAAACTGGGTTTTATCTTTGATACATTTGGGATTGTTTGGCTTGTTTGGCTTATTTGGCTAGTCATATTTTAATAATTTTAAAAATTACAGGAAATCATACTATTATTTATTTGTCTTTTGAGTTTCTTATTTTTCTCCATCTGTGTCTTTTAGCTGGTTTTAGCTCTAAAAAGTATATGTTATATACTCTTAAGTGGAACTAGTGTTTGGAAGTTGATCAATATTTGTGTGTCTATATTTTATATATCTGGTATTTTTAGACAATCGTTGTCCATTGTCAGTATTTTAGGTGAACTGTTTTGCTTGCCAGAAACAACTTCCTGAGAATTCTTTCAGTGATATTGCAGTAAAAACAACAATTGAAAAGAGCAAAATCCTGTACCTGGGGTTTGTATAGATACAAAATTTTCACGAGATACTGGTTTGAAAGACGTCTAGGGCTTAAATATGTTTACTGTCAGTATTTAGTATAGTGTCTTGCAGTTTGCCCTTGTCTTTATTAGCATCTGAGCTGTTTCCTGCCCTGATCAGGTGACCTGTAGTTGACATCTGCTGTCAGTTAAACATTGTTGACTCCTTAGTAGAGATCTTTCCCTGTGGCCTCTGGACAGTGAGCCTGGCTGGGCACGTGTCATTGTGATTTGGTATTATTGGTTTGTTTCTCTGCTTATCACCTCCTTTGGGAGTGTAACAGTAAATAGACGGAAAGGAGGTTCAGAAGAAAATCAGATCTCCTGATGTCCTAATGTAATAAAATACCTAAAGTCTGGAGGCTTTTTTTCTATAAAGGTAAATAAAGTAAACATGATACTTCTGCATTTAAGAAGTGCAGCCGCCTTTTAAGGATATTGTTGGTTTCGTTTCCGTTTGGTTAATGATTTACCCTTTCAGAACCAACAAACGCAGCTTTAATGCTTTAGTAGCACACTTCTCTAAAGCACTTGGCAGGCTACATAATAAATTAAGTCTCTCAAGCTTTCTGTGAAGCATCACAGATGGAGAAACAGAGAAACATGGAGAGGCCAAGTGACTAGCTCCAGACACATAAGATAAATCTCTAGTTATGTTGTTGGAGTGCTATGGTTAAATGCACCTTCATATGGAGATTGTGTGAGGCTGAGGTGAATAAAAATAAATAAATTGCTGCATATAATTGCAACACATGACGTGTTTTCAACAATATTCACCTTAGACATAGATCTTGTTATTTACACAGCATAGGTAGTTATATCTGCATAGAAGCTACCACTTCCTTACCACTGATATTTTTATGAAAGATGGTTGAGGACCAGGTGTATATGTGGGAACTTGGAGACTGACCAGCCACAGCTTTACACTGCTGCTGTCAAGTTACGTTTTAATTTTCCTTTATTTGATGAGAGAAAAGCTGCTTTTTGGTCTCTCCAGAAAGTGCCTGTCTTAAGGACTGCCTAAGAGAAGGAATTTTGTCATCAGAATATGTGTACTTTATTTCTTATTGTTTTTGTTTTGTTTAATTGTTTTTAAAATTTGCTGTGCTTGGAGTCAACCAAATGTAGGTACTTCGCAAAATCCAGGTCTGTTGTCAAACAGCACTGGCAAAGCTTGCCTTGGAGTATACAGTGTATACAGGAATATCTGTGGGCTGCACTCCAGTAACCTGTGTACTGAAACCTCAGATAACTTTGAAATGTGGGGTTCTTTTTCTTCAGAATTTGTGTTTAGATCAATGGAATTGGCAGAGTAGCAATTTGATGCTACTGTGTATGCTCTATAGCTGCAAGGAGGCTTTCCTTCTCTTTAGCAGGTATCAGTTAATTATTTTCTTTTTAAGAAAGCAAATTGACTTAGAGGGCTCCTATGGAGTTGGTTTGTTCAGAGAGACATGTTGCAGCAAGGAACTTGCTTGTTATGTTGTATGTGATATTTTCTTTTACACAGTTTTGAATTGCTCCTGGCTTTTTTTTTTTTTTTGCTTTTTTTTTTTTTTTTTTTTTTTTTTTNNNAATTGCTCCTGGCTTTTTTTTTTTTTTGCCTTTTTTTTTTTTTTTTTTTGGCCATAGCTTTGTTTTGATTAGAGAGGTTTGAGCAAGTGAAAGGATGGAGTGTGCTAGAGGTGAGTGGAAATTACCATGGAGTAGGATAGGCAAGAGGAGCCAGAGGGAATTCATACCGTGGCAGGGTCTGGAACGTATCATCTGAAGTTTCAGGGGATGTGTCCTGCCTGATAGTGTGACCTCTTGCCTAATTTGCTTTGTGTAAGTGCTTCAGATATGCCTAATGTGAAGATGATGGGAGCTTGCAAATCATCAGAATCTGTTTGAAGGAGTCAAGAAGTGTGGTAAATGATTAAGGTTTTGTTTGCTTAAAGTGTCCTGAGTTTTGATGTGTCTGGGCTACTGACTGCTTACAGTCCTTTGGTATGTGTGTTCAGCACTCTGCATGGCAGATAAAGGGCAAGGTTTTCATTAACAGCAGCATAGTTCCCCTTACGAATGATCTTGCTCACATTACATGTCCAAAAGCTTTCTTAAAATTTTGGAATATTGACTGTTTTAAAAATGGGAACGTTTCTTTTTCATCTGGTGGTTGTAAAATCTAGAAGTCTTCTGAATGTGACTAAGAGCCACACAGTCAAATCCGTGCATGTCACCTGAGGAGATCCTTATATTCCTGTATGCAGATGTCATGGTGAAAACACAGTAATCCAGTCATTGAAATGTACTTTGTTCTGAAACTTTTAATAACTTGAAATGCAATTCAAATGTGTGAAATAACAGTGACAATAGAACTGGAAATAATAGTGGGTTGGGGTTTTTTTCCTCCAAAGAAGAAATATTCACCTGGAAGGAATACTTTAGATTTTTGGGGATTTTTTTTTTTTTTTTTTTTTTTGTATACCATATCCTTCTAGTAGAATTTTTGTAGAGATGCTTTTATTCACAATTTCATCAGTGGTTTTGCAACAAGTTTGGCATTTTGTAATGCTCTGTTTCCACAGAGGAATAAGTCCTTGTAAGGTTATTGAAACATGGAGTTGTAAAGCACTTGGAATGTAAACAGTGATTGTGAGCTAGCTGTGAGTATGTTATTTTAATAAGTATTGGAGCAGTTTTTGATAATTAACTGGACATGAATGATTACTATTCATTTTTATGGTATTACAATTTCTTTTTCATGATTGGTCTCTTTTTTCTTTTTTTTTGTCCTTTCTTTGACAAGGGGAGTCATCTGTTAATTTCTGGTAGCTACCCTGTTAAAAATGAACTGAAATAAATTAATCGTGAATGGCCAAGTGGTCAGCGTCTAAACTTAAGTGGGAAATAGTTGCAGTATACCCCTTGCTGTAAAATATGAGATGAAACTCAATATTTCCACTTCATGTATGTGGAGATACAGACAAAAAATTTGAATCCAGGGTTAAATCATAGTTATGTCTGTGTTTGCTACCAAAACTGTTAGTGTATTGCTGTTGAATTTAATAGCTGATGACTGCTAGTATTACCTATAAAATTCAGCTGGTGCATGAAAAAGAAACTGCTTTCACTTAAAAGATGAAAGAATAGCAAAGTAGTAATTAGCAAGTTCTAATTTGTGTTTATGAAGAGTTTAGGGTAATAAAATCAGACAGAAAAAAACAAGTCTCTTTTTCACTAACATGAAACCTTGTTGAAAAAATGTAATATATTTTTAGTAGTTAAAATTCTGTTGCAACTATCCTTTAAGTATTGCAAATATAGGTAGAATAATAAAGTTATAAAATAATTTTTCAGATAGTAAAAAAACTTACTAAATCAGTAAAGAAATAGGTAGGTAAGGTGTCCAAACTGCCTTAATTCTATTGTATCATCATGTAACTATGCAGTAACTATGTGTGCTAGTAACTTTCTCAAAGGATGTACTTCTCCCTAGTCAGTGCTTGCTTTTTCACAGTTCTTGCAGGCTTTTTGCATTGCAGAAACATGTTGTTATAATCAAAATAAAAAAGAGTCCAGTTTTATAAGCTGCAAGGATTCTTTACTATTTAAATGCATTCAGAGAGAGAAGTTTTAAACAGAGTCAAATGACCACATTTTACATATCAAATAATATACTGCACTTGAACATGGACACTTAAAATAACCAATGTGGTATGAAACTAATTTAAGAAGCTTTGAAGGTGCTTTGTATTTTAACACTGTAAGAAAGTGTATTTGGGACTTAAAGAGATCTCCTTAAGCAGAGGCTTTCTATGATGAATGCTTGGAAAGAAAAGGACCGTTCAACCTTTCAGCTCTGATGACTACAGAATATCCTTTATGTTGGAAGGTTGTTGGAAAAAAATATTTACAATCATCTTGGAAACAAGATTGTATTTAATTGCAGAGTAGTTGGATAGGTCATTTACAGAAGCCTCATTAACAGGTAGTTTATATTAACAAGTTGTGTCTGCCATTCAGATACACAGTTCAACAAAACTCACATATCTATCCAAGATGAGATTGTTGAAGGAGTGCACATGGATAACTTGGAGGTTTTGTGAACGGTACTCCAAAAATGCACTTTACAGATGTATATGGTCATTCTTTGTGCTGTGCTGAGTGGGATGGTAGTGCTAATTAGTGTTAGTTTTTTCTATACTCAGGTATTTAGACTCCTTAACAAAGAATTTCACAGGCTCTTTTGATTAGAATAATGTTTCTGTCTGGTGTTGTATTACCCTTCCTTACCTTTCATTAAGTCCATGCACCACATTAATCTCTCACCAACCTGCTGGCAAGATTTCTGAGGCTGGTCCCTTCTACAGCTCTGATGCTGCAACAGCATACAAGTGCAGTCCTGTGCTGAGATGTTGCATCCCTCAAAACGTGTATGTACCTCTTCATGCTGAAGAGCTTCAGCTCATGCAAGCAGCTCCAGAGTTTGCTTCTGATCTGCAACTTGGAGAACATGCAAATAATCTTCAGTGGACAAATGCTCGCTCTCATGACTGCTGTACCATGTTCAGGCTACTTTCTGTTGGGGTTTTTTTTCAGAAGCTGAGTTTTGTTGAATTCAGTCTTTTGGAAAAGTAGTAATACCAGTGGGGTTTTTTTCCAGATGAAATGCTGTGATAGGAATTAGCTGTCACGTATGCCATTGTAATTATCACATAAAGTTGCAAATGAGTTGTTAGCATTTATTCAAACGTGCATAATAATGGATATACTTTTTTCCTTGTGTGATGCTTTTCGTTCGTAAATTTGGAAGTGTTTAATTATAAGTTACAAATGTACATAATTCCTCTTGATGTACAGGGAAAGACATTAAGAATTTAAGAAATTTGTCTGAAAGCTTTCCCCATAGGGGATGAAGGAATGCAGGGTTTGACTCCTCCTTTGTCCACTGTCCTGTCTGTTGGATTATGCAGTAATTAGTAACAGCTCTTCAAGGACCTGTAGTGTTAAAGTAAGTGGGGGTAAGGTTTGTTCCTTGTGATAATGTGGAAGATATTTTTGTTAAATGGGATTGGTGAAAAAGTCTCCTAAGTGGTCTCTGTCCGCGCATTTTGATGACTTTTTATTGCTTTATGATGCTGGAGTGTACTTTAATCCATGAGACAAGGCAGTGTGTTTTTGTTCCTCTATCTCCTTTTTCTTCTGACAATTCAAAGCACTATCACTGCTGAAGCCAGATATGTGCCAGAGAACTGAGTGTCTCTGAAAAGCTGTGTCTTGAACTTTATCTGGGAAACCTCTTGTTCCAATGACCCTACAATTAGATAAATCATGGAGTACTAGGGGGCACAGGAGACTTGAAGAAAAAAATGTGGATTCTAAACACAAGAAGAATCAGTCTTTAAACAGAACTGGTTGGTTGATATTTTTTTAGTTGTTGAGCTAGCACAACATTCTCAATACTGAATGAAATAAATATGCAGCTACTTCCCTACACTCTAATCCTCAGAAATAAATGAGCAATTGCTTTGCTACACCCAAATCCTCAGAAAAGTATAATGCTGGAAGGGAGATTTCTTCTAAGCAAAGTTGACAGGCATCAGACTGCAGCATAAGAAGTGTTAAGTGGCCTGCTCATGTCAGTGAGCTCTTAGGCGGGTGGGACTGATGCGGGAAGCTGGGTGCTGGTGAAAGCATCACTTCGGGACCAGGTCATGTCAGCAAAGGTTGTTGCTGACCTTTTGCACCTTTGGCCAAGAACCTGAGACAGTCACTGAGAAGAGCCATTTTCAGCTGCTTGCTTTAATCTTGGTAAAGTTTTCTTGTGTGTGTTCTTAAGATGTTCTTAGCAGCCCAGTAATAGTGTCTGAGCCTTCCATATCCTAATTTCAGTCATGTGTCAACAGCAATGAAGTTGCAGTGTACCTGTTGCAAGGAGTGATGACTCTGGGGCTGGTCAAATGGATCTGAAACATTCTTATTTTTTAATCGGTGTAGCACATCTCAACTCAGCCTGCTTTTACTTGATCACCTGCTGTGGTCTTCCTTTAAAGAGAAAGATTTCTGAAGTCTAAGAAATGCTACTTCCTGGTATTTGAAGAACAAATGCTACTTTGTGGTACTTTTTCCCTTGAAGTACCAATCAAGTACTAGTAAGTCATTGCTGCTGCCCAGTAGTGGAAAGTCATCTGCTGTTGTGAGGAACAGTGAGCTGGAAAGATCCTTGTAGTAGTCATGTATTTAAGATTTAAATTAGAAAAAAATGTTATCTTACCATTTTCTGAGTAGTTTATTTCACAAAAGCCATCTTTTTCTCCTATCCAGGAAACAAACAAAACAGCTCCAGAGACATCTGAAGCTTACCCAAGTCTTTGTTTGAGAACATGAAAACAGAATTGTTGCATTTTTTTGTTTGTTAGATAGTGAGCATTACATATGTGCAGGAGAGAATATGACTTCTACAGTATTCAATGCAGCAGAAATTGAAACACAACAATAACATGATTCAGCTAATAAACTACTTCTTTCATTCACTGAAAGAAAAGAGCCCCCATTAGTAGCTTATTAGCATGTATGCCTTTGAGTGACAATATTAAACCAATGATTTGTCTCAGGAGTAGGTACTGTGCAACATAGCAAGTTGATGACAGATACAAGTAGAGTGTCTTCCATTGCTTTTCATTTCTTTCATTTGCTTCTTCAGTACTACTAGATGGGCAGGTTACTTTAGACTTGCCCTGTAAATTTTTTGAAGGTCTTTAGAATTGAAATGTCTTTATATTTCAGAGGGAAAATACTTGGATTTTCTTCTGCTCATTCTTCAGTTGATAAAATCTCCTTAAGTTTCTTAAGGTCTTTTTTTTTTTTTTTTTTTTTTTGATGCAGGAACAAAAAACTTACTTTTACTTTCATTTAATGGCAGCAAATTTCATGAGCTGGTCTTGCTAGTGGAGTTTGCTCCTTTCTAAGGTGGTAACTTTAACTGCAAAGCTTTATTTTGTGGCTTTAAATTAGGTTGATCCTGCACCTTTGAGAAACTGTTAGTAGCATTCCTGGGAAGGAGGGAGGTGGAAGGAATGGAATACTTCTGAATGCAGTGTGTGCATATTCTTTAATATGTTTATAATGAAATGAAGATTTGGTGGACACTTTGGTGGCATACAGACTTATATTGACCTGAGCCCTTCATGACCATGTTCTTTAAGGGTTGTGTCTGTTAGAAGTAAGAACACTCCCTGAGGTGTGCAGCAGGCTCTCGTCTTGGACTCGGTTAATGCAAAACTGTTTTTACTTCCTGCAATAAGGAGAGAAGCACAGAGTGCTGCATTGCCTGACTTGTTTGTAGGCAACATGTTGAACCAGTAGGAGCATATTCCTATCCTGGGAAATGTTTGTGGTGTGCATGAAAGTGTACTGTATGAATCTGATTGTAAGAGCTGATGATATATGTATGCTGTTTCAGACAGTACAAGTATGTGACTGATTGCACTTGCAAAGATAATTATTCCCTTGAGACCAGAATTCTTAGAATGAGAGCTGCTTTCTGGAGTTGTGTGATAGTGGAACTATAGGCTGCTCTCCAATTTGTAGGGTTTTTTTTTTTACTCTTTTGTCTAAGTGGCCTTGGGGTAGATATTTTGTATGTTTGGACTTTGGTTAGAAAGTTTCTCATTCATCTTTCCACCTCCTGTTATTCATTAATATTTTTTCTCATGTATTTTTCCTTGGCATAAAGTCCTCTAACTGAAAAAAACTCAGAGCTGAACACTTTAAGCAGTAGCTTGATCTGTATGCCAACAAGAAAGAGAACTAAATCCATTTCATTTGGAGCTGTGTGAAGGAAAAATATGATTTTATTGAAAATCTATCTGAAAATAACTTTCTTCAGAGAGTTGAGTTATATGAAAGGCAATATTCCTGCAAAGAGGTGCTCTTATAGGTGTAGGAGGCAATAGAGAAAAAGTCCAGAGAATTGTTATAAGAATTATTTGTGTCCTTTTAGACAGCACGTTTAGTCAACCCCTTTTTCACTTAATATCCAGCTGTTGATTAAGAATGAGCAGACACTTTCTGTCTTGGATGAGAAGAAAGTTAAATTAAAAGATGCTCTTGGCCTTGGCTGTTGTTGTAGGAAAAAGTGAAGATCAATTAAATACTTAGCATTTTGTAAATTACATAGGTGAGGTTAAAGATTTTATTTTTCTCAATGTTTAATTGCTCATTTACTCATCGTTTTCCCTACTATAAGAATTGGTCATTTTCTGAGAGTTATTTTTCTGATAATGCTATTTTATTTTTACTAATAGTAATAGTAGTAATAATAATAAAGAGGTGGCCTAGAAAGCTATGAAAATTTCACTTTTATAAGACTTTCTTTAATACTTATAACTTCTATCCTTAATCAAAAAAAACCCCAGAATTTCTGTCAAGATTGTCACAACTGCTTCTAAAACACACTGCAAGTTATCTTATTCGTTGCTTGTTCCATTGTCATAGTGAGGTCCCAGCCAAAATGAAGGGCCCCATTGTGGTCCCAGTGTATGGACAAATAGTAAGAGAATACTGAAAGGCTGCAATCTAAACAGGCAGGGCAGACAAAGAGCATATTATCTTGATTTTAGAGATGGGATACTGAGGCACAGAAAAATCTAATCAGGGTCATGCAAGAATGTTGTTTGGGAGCCAGGAATTAATCCAGCTCTCTCCTTCAGTCCAGTTGTACTGCCTTAAACCAGAGTCACTCTTCTGCAGAAGATAATACAGCTTTGCAGGCCAGTGTGTGTGTACCAGTTGTGTCTTGCTGAGAGTTTATGAAGGAAGCACCAGTTGGAGGATTAAAGTGTCTTTCATGGCAATCTGCACAGAAGAAGTAGGAATGAAGGGGGTTTTTGGCCATGGGATTTTTTTCTGTAGGACTGTTTTACTGCATAGATAACTTTTTCTTAGTGTGCATTGACAAGAAAATGAAAGAGGAAAACCTGCTCTCCTTGTAGTATTTCATTACTAGCACTCCAAAATGTTTGGATTAGTAAAAGTATTGCAAACTAATTTTATTTAAAGCATTTCTGTCTTTTTGCTTCAAATTCAGTGATCCCTAATGTGGCTATTAATAGTCCCTGATACGACATATTCAACATTCCTTAATTAAAAAAAAAAAATCAATGAATGTCAGAGAAGTTACTTTCCTTTCAAACTTTATTTTTCGGATCACTAACATTTGTATGCTTAGTATAAGATCATTGAAGCTATGAGGGAAATGGGGAAAAATAAGGAAAAATCACTTTAGTAGTCACTCTGACTCACTCTAAAGATGATGCGTAGTACAGAGGTACTGTGGTGAAGTTTACAGATGGGTTATTAAATGATTTTGATTCTTTGGCAACAAACATTTGGTATCTCCAGATCTTCATCTTACTACTTCTGCAGGACCAGTATGCTCATGGTATTTCCATACCTGCTTAGTTTATTTGGCTGTGTATCAGAAACTTAATCACCTTCACGCAGAAAAATCAAAAGTTGAAACGCTATTTATTTCTATGAGTTATTGTAGTTAAGTTGCAGATGACATCTCTTCCTGTGTCAAGGTGTGTTTTCCCAGCACAGAAGTTGTCAGAGTCCACCTGCTGCAGGAAGTATGGATGTGGTGCAACCCTCTAACCGTTGCTAAAGGTCAAATGTCTGATTCCAGAGAGCTATTCATCAATCTGAGCTGAAATTTAGTGCCATCATCCATGAAGGGTACTACTTGTGCTGACAAGTCTCATTTGCAGTGAGACTTCTCCTGATACATATTTGAGAAAGAAAGAATTGTTCTGTTGCTATATGGTGCTTTGTGGAGACTGTATAGTCGAGGTGCATGACATTCACTTTGAATTATGAGGGAAATTAAGATGATTTCCAGCTGTTCCTTCCCTTATGTCTGCCTGTGGGATGTTAAGAAATCAGAATTCTAATGTATAGATTGATGGTTTTCCAGCACATTGCCTGTTCCTTGTATGCACACCTGTGTGTAGCCATACTCACTCTCCGAGGTTTTTGATAGTGCTGTATGTGAGATCTAAGAGAAATCCACTGTATTTGCAGGGTTAGAAAGTCTCTGATCAGCTCTTTGCCATGCTTTCCATACTCAGGAGTCTGGGGACAGTTATGCTATATATTCTACAGATGGAATGTCACCTCTTCTTCTGGATATGGAGTACATGGTCTGGATCCTTATAAATAATGTGTCTTTTTTTCCTTGCATTCAGTAATTTAATTTTTGCTGTCATTTGATAATACTATTGCTGTCCTGAAGATTTCCAGACATAAGCAATGAAATTTGTAGCTGGAGGTGATATTTTTAATTAGACTAAATGTATCTGGTTGGAAAAATAGAGATATTTGGTGGCACACATCTCCTTAAATCCCAAAAGCTAGATCTAAATGTTAACCTGTTGTTTGAAGATACTGTTTACATTTGCATTACTCTTCTAGCTTGCTTTTGAACACATTAAAAGCCTATTTCTTCCATGTATTTTGCTCACCTAGATTTTTGAGACATATTTGGCAACTGATTTGTGGAAAAGTTTTGGGTTTTTTTTTTTTTTTTGTTTCAGGGTTTTTGTTTGGGTTTTTTTTTTGTTTGTTTGTTTGATTTGTTTATGTCTTTGGATCTTAGTATGTTTAACTGGTATCTGTTTTACAATGTAGCAGGATTTTCTTCTGGGTATTGGCTTTGTACAGTTTTATAATACAAACTTCATAAGCAGTTGCTATAGTTCCTGAAATATGTTGTTTACGTAAAATAGAAAGCAATTCAAAATCCAGGTTCCTGGGCAAGAAGCTCCTTTAGATAATTTCCCTGAAGTACAAACTAATAATTAAAGAAAAATGTAAGAACAGTTAACAATTTTGTAGATGTTATTGGAGTTGTTACAAGAACACTTACCTTACTGAAAACTACATACTGTGTAATTGACTGATGTCCATTTCAATTACAAACATTGGTTTTGTTGTCTTTCACCCTGATAAACTTTATTTTATCTCACTTTGCAGCCTTGTTCCACTGTCCAAATTCTTCCATGCAGACTTGCAAGAGAAGGGTCAGTACAGAGTATTGCCAAGTTGGTGAATGGGCTGCCTTTGCTCTAGTTGGTCTTTCCCAGTGCCATCCCCCTGTCATTCCAGCCCTGGGCTGCAGTGTCCAAATGCAAATGTTCACTAATATTTATTAATATATTTTAGGACCTTTTGTTGTTGTATTTGCTCTTAGTTTAAACTCTGATGGTAAAAAAAGTAAAAAGAAAATGTTAACCAAATTTCTCACAGTCATCCAAACAGACCTCAGTGGCTTATAATCTCCTCTCTTAAATGTGTATTGGTTTCTAAGTACCTGCACCCTTTATGTCTGAAATGAGGAGGTTCTTTAACTGAAGGCCAGACAGGAAAGTCACTGTGTTCATAAATTGATAATGTAAAAGTTACCCTGTCTGGTTGCTTTTCACCAAACAATTAAAAAGTTAAATGGCAAAATGAGAATCTGTTTTTAAAGATTAGTTCAGTTATAGAAAGTGCTAGAAACATAAGGAATTGTGTCATAAGGAATTGTATGCTCATGGTGGTTGTACTCTAGCTAGAGGCAGGTACTCACTAAAGCTACTTTATCACTGCCCTATTCAGCTGAACAGGGGAGAGAAAATGTAACCAAAGGGGTTGAGATAAGGGTAGAGAGGTCACTCACCAATTACTGTCACAGTCAAAATAGATTTGATTAGGGAAATTAGCTGAATTTATTACCAGTCAAAATCAGAGCAGAATCGCGAGAAGTAAAACAAATCCTAAAAAAATCTTCCTGCCACTTCTCCCTACTTCCTAGGTTTAACTTTATTCCCAATTCTCTACCTCCTCTCCACCTAGCAGCACAGGGAGACAAGGAATAGGGGTTATGGTTCATTGCATTGCACAGGGAGACAAGGAATAGGGGTTATGGTTCATTGCATGTTGCTTCTGCTACTGCGTCTTCCTTGAGGAGAGGAGTCCTTCCCCTGCTCCAGTGTAGGTCCCTCCCATTGGAGCCAGTCCTCCACAATCTTCC
>VZUI01078841.1:30190-122568 GCA_013401135.1 Cettia cetti
CCAGTCAAAATCAGAGCAGAATCGCGAGAAGTAAAACAAATCCTAAAAAAATCTTCCTGCCACTTCTCCCTACTTCCCAGGTTTAACTTTATTCCCAATTCTCTACCTCCTCTCCACCTAGCAGCACAGGGAGACAAGGAATTGCATGTTGCTTCTGCTACTGCTTCTTCCTTGAGGAGAGGAGTCCTTCCCCTGCTCCAGTGTAGGTCCCTCCCATTGGAGCCAGTCCTCCACAATCTTCCCCAGCTTGAGTTCTTCCTGCAGGCAACAGTTCTTCATTAACTGCTCCGGTGTGGGTCCCTTTCCACAGGGTGCAGTGGAAAGAACAGGATCCTTCAAGAACAGGGTGCTCTAGTGGGATCACAAGCCCAACCAACAAACCTGCTCTAGCATAAACTCCATGTTCCATGGAGCCACAGATCCTGCCAGGAGCCTGCTGCAGCGCAGGCTTTCCATGGAACCACAGCCTCTTAGGCATTTACCTGCTCCAGTGTGAGGTCCTCAATGGGCTGCAGGGGGATCTCTGCTCCCCCATGGACCTCCATGGTGAAACAGACTGGTCTTCAACATGGACTGCAGAGGAATCTCAGCTCCAATACCTGGAGGTTCTCCCTCCTTCACTGACCCTTCACTGATGTCTGCAGGGCTATTTCTATCACATATTCTCTGTCCACAATTACTTCTGCAGAGTAACATTTTTTTTCTTCTTAAATATGTTATGACAGAGGCATTGATGTGCTGATGGGCTCAGCCTTGACCGGTGGCAGGTCTGACTTGGAGCTGACTGGCACTGGCTCTGTCAGACATGGAGGGAGCTTTTGGCAGCTTCTCAGAGAAGTCACCTCTCTAGCTCCCCCCACTACCAAAACCTTGCCACACAAGCACAATGCAATGTTTCTGCATATTTTTATATGTTACAAATTAATAAATATGTTTACGGCTATTTGTAACAGAGAGGCAAGTATTTTTACAAAGCTTCTTTTGCAGCTGTCTTCCTTTAATATTGCACAGGTAGCTGTGTGACAGATTTCGGCACAATCTAGAGAGGAATCACTGCTCCACTGCAGTACTGATCTTGCTGTCCTCCTGCTGTCCAGTTCTGGACTCTGCATTTCATTCCCCTCACGCTGATGGTAGCATTCATGAGGTGCTGCAGTGGGGCAGCTTATGGAATCAAACTGTCAGAAAACCTTTTTCTGTTTTGTTCTGTCCTTCTTCATATTTGTTTTGCTCCTGATTCAGAATTGGCTTGAATTTGACTCCTTGTGTAATCAGTTAATTGATGGTACAAGTACATGGGAGAGGCAGGACTATGAAGCTGGGAGTCCAAAAGGGCCATACCAGTGCCAAGCTTTGATCAGTTTAAATTCTAAGTTGTACGGAGAGTGAAATAAAGGTCCCATAAGAAGATGAGTTATCTTCTTCCTACCCCAGGAGCTAAGGGACCCTGTGCCTCCATATAAGGAAGTTTTAAAAAGTAGGTTTTTCAAGGAGGAAAAACTTACTTTAGGTACTGTCTTATCCTCTAGATGTCTTAAGACATGAAAAACTGAGATTTCTTGGTATCACAGGTATGCAGCATACTTTTTGACGTGTGAGTTTTGTATTTTCCAGTATATGATATGTTAATCTGGTAGCCCAGGCAGTTCTGGTCCTTTATTGCCAAATTACCCTAGACTGGGATGGCAAATAGCCTACATAAATTACATAAAAGCCTTCAGAATTATGGAAGAACAACATTGTCACATTTTCTCATGCTTATTTAATTATTGTCTTTATTGATGTGTATTGTCTTCTGCAAAATAGTAACATCAATGTTGCATAGTTTACTTTATAATCCCTTCCAAACAAAGACTGTTACAAAAGATATGCAGATACTGTTAATCCACAATATTTGTTTAGATCATTGGTTCCCAATTATGAACTTTTGCTTTTTCTTCTATTCCGGATCTTTGGGAATGGAAGGCACTGTTTCCATCTTCAGTACCATTTCATAATGCCTAGATAAAGCAGTGGAGTACAAAGTCTTTCTGCGTCATTAGGGGTGGTATTTATTGTTTACACTATAATTAATGAACTATTCCCAGCATTCTTTAGGATTGCCACTGTCTTTATGATTGCTCTAACCTGGGAGGCAGCATACCATTCGACCATGCTGGACTGGTTTAAAGGTGTCATGACCTTGACTCTTTACCACACTGACACTTAAGTCTATTTGCTTCTTTTCCCCTGCCTTTTTTTTTTTTTTTTTCATCATGGTCATGTTTCATTTATTACTGCTGTTCCTGAGAAGGCCAGTATTTCTGTTTTCTTCTCATTGATTTTCTTTCTTAGTTGACTTTTTAGCATGCAAAATCTTAAGTTCCTTGTATTAGCACCTGAAAGGCATCAGTCAGGGCTTAAAACAGTTGTGTTTTTTCCTGGTTTAGTTCAGTCATGAATATTTTAATTTTATTTTTTCCTCAACTTTGATTACTTTAACCATGACCTGCATTTTTCCATCAGAAAAGAAATGATATTGAGCATTACTTTGTGGTTCTGACCCTGAAGTTAGCCACAATTTCAGCAGGATCTTAGAGTAAATGACATCCAGCAATCTCTTTCACCTTAAATCATTTTTGTGATTAATTTGCAACTGTGACTGACATTTTCAGGGGTGAAATGCAATTTATACTGGTGAACTAATTACTGAAGTGACTTACTGGTTTTTTTGTAAGAAAGGAAAACTGCACTCAGGGGAGAATAAGCTCATGTTAAATGGAAAGAGTGTGACATTTATTTCTATGATAAGACCAACCTGTCTATGCAAGCATGTTTAACTGCTGTCTGAATAATGCCCTGAAGATGGTCTTTTTATTGTTTCAGTTTTATGTTTCAATTCACCATTCTAATTACTTAGTTCTTTAAGTAATCTACTGCACTGAAAGATTTCGTATGTTACCCCAGTTCTTGAGTGATATACAGATTAGTTGCTTCTATGGAAATATTGGGCACAATTCTAGACATAGAGTTTAAAAATGTGTAGCTCCAGGAGCTGGAAGAATCATGTGTATTTGGTTTTGCCATTTGCCATTGCCATTTTTACCATTGCTTTTTTTTTTTTAGCTTTTCTTTTTCAGTTTTAAACCAGTGTGCAATGTGTCTTGAGTAGTCTTTCTCTTCCCTTCCTCGCTCCCCTTCTCTCTTAGCACATAAACATCACTAATATTTTTCTAAGCAGGCTTTGTGGGTATATTTAGTGAAGCAAAAGATATATAAGTGAACGTTTAAACTGTGTATAATTTATAGCAAAAGATCATAATTAAAACTTGATTTCCCACGCAATACTGTGAGGTCTTACTGTTTGACAACCTTAATTCTGCAGTGGAAGAATGTTTTAGATTATTTCTAGCTTATGTTTTATTATACAGTGGGATGTAAATGATTATGAATTATATAATAATAGAAAAGGAACTTCTTATAAGTCATCTGCCTTTGATTGTTACTAAAAATAATTCATTGCTGTGTGTTATTGGAGAAGATTAAAAGTCGTATCTGACACCTGCTTTTTTGCATTTGTGCCACAATTTGCAGAAGCAACATTTTCTATTTTTTCTATGATATTTCTGTTCTTAATGCACATTTCACCAAATGGATGTCTTACAAAACTGTGTCATATGGCTACAGCTCTGTTTTTATTTGCAAATGTTAGTAATATAAAAGCTATGGGCAGAAGTCATATTCATTTTTCAAGTGCCATAGTGAAGTATACACAAACTAATATTTTAAGATTTTAATCTATGAAAGTAATTTTTAACAGTCAGCATTCACTGTCTGAGATTTCCACCTATAATAGAATATCTTTCCCTGATATGGGCCACTTTTGCATCCTGTTAGTTCAGTAGCTCGTTTGCTTTTGTCATTGTGCAGTATCCACAGGCACGGCTGTGTCAGCTGTGTTTCATTTTAAGGGAATGACGATTCAGTACTGCAAGGAGTGAGGTGTGTGTGGATGGATGGCCCTTTTGGAAAGTGTGGGGGTACTGAAAAGTAAGTTACCACTTCTTTTTGCCATCAAGAATCTACTTTGAATCTGCTGGAAGTATCTTCCATCAAAATGAGGCGACTGTGATGAGAGCTATGGAGTGCTTTTACCTTGCAGAAGGGCTGGGCACCCTTTCTGTCTCACTCTTGTGGCTGGCTGTATTGACACAGAGGGAACAAGCAGGTCCCCATGCCAGTGTGTGGTGAGTCATGCACACTGTGGTCACTTTATTTCACTTTTAGGGGGTAGGCTGTTTTTGGTAGAAAATAAATACTCTTTGCAGTTGATTTTCCATCCCTCCTTATTCTCTTTGTACTTTGATAAATATTTTAGTACTATTTGATAGTCACTCACCTTATTCAATAATTATCACATGGGCTTTTTTAGTGGTCTTGCCTTTTTCCGTGAAAAAGTCTTTCCTGAGCTGACTTTAGAGACATGTTTTCTTCCCTTAAAGTAATCTTCTCTGAAAAGCTTATCACCATTGCTTCTGACTAAGCAGGCAGGGAGATGTGATTATTGCCTTTAGAAGACCGATTTTTGTTTGGAGAGGCCATTGTTTTTTGGGGTTTTTTTTGTTGCACACAGAAGGTCTAAATTGTCAAATCTGCAATCTGATGTAAGAATGATACCAGTGTCTAAAATAATCTTTCAGTCTTGGTTACTTTGAGTAGGACATGGTAGCATTGAACTGTTCTTTGTTAAAACCAGAAAAACCTGTATGAAAAGATATATAGCTGTTTATATTTTTTCTTTCTTTCAAATTTCAAATGTTCCTTGCTATATTCATTGTAAATTCTCTGATCTGGATTGCATTTGTACTATTATTACATCTAATAAAGTGTATCCCCAGTTGGACTTTGTAATGAGACAATATTAATATGTTGTGCAATTTCAATTGAAAAGTAATTTATATAATTACAAATCATGAATTTAATAATGAAAACAGATTTGTACCAATCTGGTTAACATGAAAAAACTAAGAGAGGTAGTTGAACCTGCTTGGACTTCAAGAATTTTCTTTCTTAAAAACTCCTGCTTAGTGAGAGTTTTAAGGAATCTTAAATGCCTGAAAGATGGTGTTCAAATTTTTTATCTCTTCTGATTCAATAATAACAGTATATTTGTGTGCTGTGATTCTTATTTTCAACCTGCAGTCCTTGAGATTCTTGAATTATTTTAAGTGGACTTTTGAGAGGGGGCTGATAACTTTATACAGAAGATTCACATTTACAATGGACACTTGCATCTCCACTGGGCTATTTCTAGGCACCTGCAAAATGGAAAAACTCCCAAAATGCTGCCTCAGGACATCACTTCCTCTGCATCTGTGCATCCTTTTGATGCTGTGTATCTCACAGCAGCATTTTGGTGTGTTCTCCTACATGCCTGTGCCATTTCTTTGTATATCAACTCATATGGAGTATGAAAAAATATCCCTCAAATGGTGTTATTTACCTGTTAGGTGCAGCGGTGTTTGCCAGGGTATTGGAGCACGCTCACAGGGCTTTTCCTTCACAGCTCTGCCTCCTTGGCAGTGCCTGAGGAAAAGCTAGATGTTTTTGTGATCCTGTGAACTAACCTGATTCCTTTTCCCACCTATGTCCTTGAAAGGTTTTCACCAGTATTAAGACCTTATGTTTCTTACAAGTTACTCCTTGCAGCCAGAAATCATAAAAGCTCAGACTCAGACCCAGCCAAACTTCAGATACCTCAGAGCTGGACATGTTTTAAAGGTTAGGATAAAGACCTGTGAAGGTTAAATGAACTTAAGGAATTTAAACTGGAAAACAGTTGTAACTTTTCTGTTTGTGAAAGGCAAAATGTCTATTTTCATAAGAAGATTGTCACCGCACCTTTTAAACAACAGAAAAAATCTTATGAGGTGTCTAAACCATTTTAAAAATATTTCATTACTGTAATTAAATTGAGCTGAGACTGACTTTTCAAATTATACCCAGAAGAAATACTCCTTTATGTGGAACTTAACAGTGCTGTTATTGGAAATATGTAGGTTCTGATCTAAACTGTCCAGCTAAGAATTGTCAGTGTAAAATAATTTTAAGTTCACTGAATTATCATATTAAAGTAATAAATAGAATAAAAAGGCCTGTTTTAGTACCTGATTAGGGTTTTGTTTATTTGTTTTACCAGTAAGGAAATTTTGGTTGAATCTAACTTTGCACTTCTGGCTTCACCAGTACTAACACTAATTACACCATAGGAGTTTCTACCTCACCACTGGCATTCTTTTAAATTTAGGCTGAATGTATTGATAGCATTCATCTGGCTGTTCTGCATTTGGAGGCTTGGTTAGTGCAAGACCAGCACTGCAAAGGTGTCATGCCTGGTTAACCTTTCAACTGGGTTTTATGGTCTGGTATAAGCAGTAACAGAAAGAAAGGGTTTGGTTTTCAGTGGATAAAGGAACAATGCACATCATATCATACTATGAAATAACTGCAGGTTGGTGGGGCTGGTTTGTGCCCAAGAATTTTTGAATGAGCCTCTTTGGATCTACTTGTGGTACTGCCTGTATTACCATGAGAGTGATGCCCCATTCCTGTGGGCATTTTGGGAACTGAAGACATTCTACACTTCATCATACCGAGCACTGCCATCATAAGCAGTGATGTTACCTACAGTACCAGAGGCCAGGGCAGAATTGCTTATGAAAGTAGTTCTAGGGCCAAAATAATTTCTTTAGTTAAGAACTAGTGAACTAAGGTACCTGCTTGAGTCAGTTTTTGAAAGAAATCACTATTTTTTTCAGAAATACATGACTTACTGGAGAAGTAGGATTTAGTTGTTAATGTTTATCAAGCACAGCTGCTGTTGTACATGTCTGTTCTCTTGATTTTCCTCCTGTTTAAAAGGCAGCAGATGAATATTTCAGTCTACTTTTGTAAGTTCTGTAATAGATTTCAGATGCTCCTGAATAACACTGAAATTTACAACATTTTTATTTTTATAATCTGAGAGGTAGTGTGATCTGAGGGGCCACTACTTGGCATGGAGTTACTAATGCAGCGACACATTCATTAGCAGCACTGGGTAAGGTGACATGATCCCAGAGAAATGCATAAAAGTGACTGGAGTTTCTATCCTCCAAGCTGAGCTGTGGTGGATGAGTATGTGTGCTTGTTCTTAAGTTATAGCAATGAAGAGTAGAATAGGTTACCTCACTTGTAATGTTAGAGTTCTGAGGCCTTCAGTTAGTAATTTAAGCCCATTTTACTTGGTTTGTAATGGCTTAAGAATGCATGTATTGCATTATGTGTTTTAGCTGAGAGGGACAAGTGCCTGTCATCATCTGACCGTACCTGTCTTTGGATTTCATTAAATTCCTCATACCATCACCAAGAAATATCTCATTAACCAACTTTGTCTCTTCCCACAGTATTTGTTGGGGACGAATCACAGGGTGGCGGAACTAGAGAAGGGCATTTGCACAGAATCAGAAATTTCATATGGCATGGCATTCCTGGCTGTATTTTAAGCTGTAGGATCCATGACCTTGGTTACTATAACTAGCTTTTAAGCAGGAGCATTTCTCAAGCAACTTATAGTCAAGCTTACAATATTATAACATAGAGCATACATGTTTTCTAAAAGGATCTTTAGACAAAGATTTTAAAAAATATATCCTTTATTGTTTCCACGTTTGACCAGTACAGAAATGCTTATTCCACTTCTTAGCAGTGATTGTTAAGATAAGGTGTTGCAGTCTGTGTTCTGAGTCAAACTGAGGGATGAGACTGCAGCATTAGTACAGGACCTTGAAACCCAAAAGAGGGAAAAAAAATCTCTTGAACATAGTAAGAAGCTCTTATGGAGCAATGTATACGTTTGCTTTGTGTAAATTAATATAACAGTAATGGCCCTACAGTATTTTCAATTTTTTTTCTTAATATATATTGAAAGCATAACTTCTAATTCTTGTATATATTTTTAACTTTCCCACAGATATGCACTTATTTGGCCATTATCCAGCTCATGATGATTTCTATCTTGTAGTGTGCAATATCTGCAATCAGGTAGTCAAGCCACAGGTTTTCCAGTCACACTGCGGTAAGTGAATGTTTTCTTTCCTGAATTACAGTGCCGAACTGGCATATGGCTCTCTTAAGAATCATTGCATACAATCGTAACAGAGGCATTGCAAATAGTCTTTTCTGGTTATCTTGTGTTCTTTCCACAGAAAATACCAGCAATGCCTTCAAATAAGCATATTTCCTGTAGAGGAAGTTAAATTAGTTGTTCTGGAAGCTGAGCTTTTCAAATTGAACTCGTTACACTAAATTAACCTGTTACAACAAATAAATTCTGTTAGTTCAAGACTAGCTAGGCTAAAACTATTATGACCTAACACTGGATTGTCTTTTATCAAAGCTGCAAAGTGAGGTCTATGGTACTGATCTACATTAACTAGAAGTTGGATGTCATGGATTGTTTTCTGATGAGATTCATGTGCAACTATATATAGGGTGTATTTTTATATTTATCATAAGGTTTAATTTTTTACAAAATTGGCATTTTGAAACACATTTCTTAAATTAACGTTTTTCAAGAGAGTCTTGAGAAGCATATGCATATATTAATTTCTCAGTTAGTATGATAACAACAAGATGATGATTTTTTATCTTGAGTATTTGAAAGCAGAATTAATCCAGTTAGAAATTTTTGGTATCGCTTAACAAACTGCTTTCAATTATTTCTGAAAAACTTCATCCCAAGGTCTGGTTTATTTACTGCTTATCTAGTGGTTTATTTGTTATTTGTCCAGTGATTTGTTTCTGTGGTGATTGTTTTGTTGTTTTATTATTTTTTTAAGATGTGCAAAGAGTGATTGGAATAGCTAGCTTTTAATGAAGTCTATTAAATTTTAGTTTAATCAAAATAATTTGCAGGTGGTTGCATAATAATGAAAGGCAGCTACTACTGAGGATGGAATGAATTAAATATATTAAGAAAAAGAATAGCCCAGCAAGATTTTACTTGTCTAAGTACAAGTAAACATCACAAGTCCTGTACCTCTTTCAGTCTTTTTGGCAACAAAGCAATTCAGTAATGGAAAAATGTAAGTGGGATGGACAGAAAAATAGTTTATTTACTTTTAAAGACATATTACCAAAATACTGGGTTGTGTTTGTATGGATAGACTGCTAACAATAAACCAAGAGCAACTGCATTCATGTTGGGAGGCAGTTCTAAGATTTTCCACCAGCTTTGACCTAGATTGAAATATTTGTGAAAAAAATGGTTATAGTGAGATACAGCTTTCTCTCCAGTGCATGAGAAAAGATCTAGAAGTATTTTCCAGGGTGAAAAGAGCTTATTAATTTAATGGTGGGGGCAGGTGTTGATTTTAGTGTGTTAACAAGCCATCCTGCAATTTTTTTTTCAAAATTTGTTTCTTGCCCTTGGTCTTATATGGCTCCTTTTGCCCAGCTTTGGGTATCTTACGATTCTTTCAGTGAGTAACAGAAAGGTTTCTCTGCATGTGGTTGTAGGTACAGTGGGTACATACACACTGAACTCGTGCATTGATAAAATGTGCTTCAGGACAGAAGAACCTGTGGGACACCTTTGCTGTAGCCTTCCATAGCTGTGCTCTTTGCTGGGCATTAACCTGGTTTGGCCAGCAGTGTGAAAGCTGGCCCTGTTTTCAGGTAGTAGGCACACAGAATGATGTTACTTCTAGATGAGAGTAAATTCCTCTGTGTTAGAAAGGGTTTTTGAGCTCTTTGTAAGTAAAGCATTGCCATCAGTGTTAGTATAATGCGTGTAAACTACAAAGATCCCATGGGTTACTGTCTTTCTATTTTCTCCATTATTCCATTATTTTTATTATTCCCTTTACTTCATCTTCATCATAGCAATCCTTTTACACTGGGTGGTTGAATGTTAAGTTCTGAATTGCTTGATTTAAGGGCCTAAGGTCAGTAAAGACTTGGGAAAAATTTGGACTGTGTTAAAAAAACCCCAGAGAATACTGAAAATAATTGACCAAAGGTCTGGATGATTGTTCTTAATCTAGTCAAACTTGTTTCAGGAAAGGTATACTGGAATAATGCTGAAAGGCCTGTGAAGGGGCTTTATATATATAAATAAATTATTTTGTTTTAAAGTAGAGACAGTAAAGGCAATGTACTAAAACCATATAAAAGAAGTTTTTGGATGATAGAAGGTTTCTTCAAAGTCTCTAGAATTATTGTAAAATAACTAATAATTTATTTTCAAAAAACTAATATGTTTAAAGTACTCCATATTGTATATGTGAAATGCATCTACTAATTTGTTGTTGTTTTCATTAGTAATGAGTGAGATTTAAAGACGGACTACACAGCGATGTTATTAATTGATCTGTAGTTGCATTGCTGGGCTAGAAAATGATAGGAATATCACATTAGAAAACACATCAACCATGAACTGCTTGTGGTTGAATAACTTTTTGCTGAATGTGTTATGGTTCCAGTAGTCCATTGAAAAAGGTCTGGACAAGGCCTCATTTGAGATAGTTTCTAGCTGCATAGAGTTCTTCTGTGATGCAGGAATACTTAATTTTCTGTTCTATTTAGAGTTTTATCACCTTCAGACACATTTTGGTGGATCAGACTTTCTTTAATTAGAGCATTAAGCAGAGTGCTTGTAAATTCAGGGATGCCAGGTATGTCTGTCAGTAGACTTTGAGGTGTTTTAGACTATTGTATTTACCACAAAATGCATTATTATACAGGTATTAAATTGCAGCTTCAAAGTTGTAACATGGAGAAAGGAATGAGGAAACATTAGAAGGCACTACTGGTTTTTTGGCTCTTATAGGTTATATCATGGGGAGTCTATTGCTACTGACAAGGGCTTGTAGAGATCTATCCCAAAATCTCCCACAAAGTGTGGTTTGTTGCTAATATCCCTGGTAAGATCCAGTCCATATCCTCTCAGTAAGAAATTAGGTCCATGCCAGGCACATGCTTTATGTTTCTAGGTTCCCTGCATTGTAGCTTGAAGATCTTGGCTTCAGAGCAGCACTGGAATGCTTTAGTTTAGCAAAGGCTTTTGTAACACTTCTCTTGAGCCCTTGCTGGCATCTGTCTTTCTCCAGAGTGTAAGAAGACCCACTGTTTCATTTGCCTCAGATTTCAGACATGTGGCAGCCATCCTTGTTGATGGGAAGTTGTGAAGATTATCAAGGCAGATGTTGTTTAACTTTAAGGGTTTGATTCCTGGAATATCAAGCAGAAAAAAAGAAAAAAATCTTGGTTGTGGTTCAAGCTATTTTTAATGGCAGGCAGTGCATCATAGAACATTAGGCAGTAGAAATCAGGGAGGTAAAATAAGAGATCTGGCTAAGTAGTGGACTGACTTGCTGGGCTTGAGAGTATATGTAGTGAACACAACATAAAGCTTGGTGTTGCAAGGTAACAGATCTGTTCTAGCCCATAAGTTAGAGAAATAGTGAGCTGTTTTTAAGAGCAATTTCACATCCTTGCATCTGCTGGATAAACATATCCATTTGAAGTATTAAACCATTCATTTATATATGATGTAAGCCCACCTGGAAGAGACTTGCTGTTATAGGCTGCTGGATAAACCATGTAAATCAAGTAATTTCTTGAAGTTGTTTGATATTGTTGTGCACTTAGAAAATAGTATGTCATAGTGTCATCAGCTGTAGGGTTGAAATAGTGGTGTTTGCTTCTGTAGCCATTTCTTTTGAGTAACTTCTTATAGTGGTAGAGTAGCTTGGATTTGCTTTTTTTTAAATGTGCAAACACGTAGTTGTATTTATTCCTCCACAAAGTAGTTTGAAATAAGAAGTCAGTCTGGATATGCTGCTTGTAGCATTCCTAAGTGTACTTGGAATATGAGGAATTAATTATCACAAAATTTTAATTTGTTCTCAAATGCCAACCTCAATGAAGATCACTTCTTGGAACATCAAAATATTGTACCATAGTACAATACTGAAGTATGATAATGCTCTTGCTGTTTATTTAGGGGGTTTTATCCATTTTCTAGGAGATCTTTAGGCTGGCAGTCTATGCTTAACTCTATCCCTTTGACTTCTGTTAACTCCAGTTCTGTGTCACTGTTAAATACTGGTGAAGATGGCACCCTGTACCTTTTCCCAGGACATGTTTCCAGTTTTCTTTGGCGCCAGACAGATAAAAGCTTCACGTTCTTATACTGCATTGTCCTTTTTAGACTAAAGAGAATCAGATACAGTTCTGGCTATTTATTTTTTTAAATGTTTTGCACATTAACAGCCTTGTTGCTTTGGTCTATCCCAGTTAAAAGGAAAACCTCTCATAAAAGGTAGCTCTGGCACAGTGAGGATCAAGCAGTGTACATTTAGAGAGCTTGTCAAGACATCTTGACTTCTACTTCTATTGTGAGGAAACTAATTATTAATGGGAAAGTGTTAAAAAAAAAAAGAAAGTTGGGGGAGAGTGGTGCAAGGAAGAGGTGAATTAGCCCAGCTAAATAATGCAGCTTGCTTAAATAATAGCAGCAGTATAACCATCAAAGAAAACTTCAACACATGCTCTGAAACGGTTTCCAAAGCTGTGGATGATATCTTAATGAATTGTATAGTTAAGATCCCCTTTTGATGAAGTGTAGCACACAGAGGAAACCAATTTTGCTTCATCAGGGAGAAATGACTGCAAAGACCTCTTTTTTTTGCTAGTTTCTTTATTGGAGGCTCATTGATATCTATCCTGCCTGCCTATAAGGTTCTTTTAACAGGCTTCAAATTAAGAATCAGAAATTCTTATTCCTTAAAAAGAAAAAAAAAACCCTACACTTTATTTTCATTATTTCTGAGTTATAAATCCTTGGGTTGGTGTCTTCATGTCCTCATGAAAGTTGCAAAAGGCTATTTCCTTTTTATCCTTCTGTTTTGCTGTGTGTCATTTAAAAGAAAAGCAAACTAAAAAGTAATGGAGCACTGAAGAATATAAATAAATTATTTTGCCTTCCATATCATAATTATTTTCCTGAGAGAGGTTATATATTTTGAATTACTCAGACTAGCTATTTTACATTGTGCTAGTAGTGTGTTACAATTTAATGAACCATGATTAAAGACAAGAAGGCTGAACTTAAAGTATGAATAAGAATGATTGGCTTTTTTAACACTAGCTTGAGCATTAGTGGTTGGCACCTTTCTTGCATAGGGATTTTGATCCAGGTATCAGTGTCACATTTGACAGATTATTCTGGTTTTATATTTTCAGTTATTTGCCACCTTGTTTTTTATTAAATACAACTGTTTGGGAGTTTGTTAATATTTTATCCCCTGCGTGTGACCTTTTATCAGGGGCACTTTTGTGCCCTTAAAGAGCAGTGACATTTGGAGTGATTCTCCTGTTACTGCCATTTTCTTTTTTCATAGCCTTGTCAAAACTTGTTCTATGATATCATTATTGATTAAATAACTTTCTACTTGTCACATGTTTAGATTTCACTGCATAAAGGAATTAATAAAAATTGGTCTCATCCCTATGGCTTTTTTTTTTTCAAAATGGCAACAGTACCAACTAGACTGACAAGATTCAGGTTTTTCTTTTGGTAGGGGTAGGGACAGAATGAAAATGGATTTGGATGTTTTATGTACCTTATATGTATATTTTTATTTGTGGGACTGCTGATACCCTGATTTTTGTCCAACACTCTTAATTTCCATTGGTCTAAATCAGAAACCCCTTGTTTCCAAAAAAAGTTTTGGAAGCTTTGCAGTCTTTCTATCAAAAATCTTGTTCACAAAACAAAAGTACAGCCAGTAGCATAAACCTTTGTCTTCTGTCAGTGATGAAAATCTCAGCTGTAGTTCCTGCAGTGGTAGATGTGGGTCTGTCATGTCCATGTCCTTGTAGGATTTCCAAGCCCAGCATAATGTCAAGACACTGTGAATCTGGGATCACCAGTCATCTTTTGTACTGTTCCTGGAGTAGTTAAATACATACCTGCATGGATCATCCATCCAGGTCAAGTGAGTATTACCCTTGAACAGGCAAAACTAAACCACCTTTGAATTCATCTTTTTCCTTACATATTCTTGGAGTAACATATTTTTAGGCTGTCAGCAATTCTTGTGGCGCTGAATAGGTATAAAAATGTAAATTTCTAGCTTTGTTTATTCTGTTACAAAATCTTTCTTTGTTTATATGCTAACTGCTCATAGTCTGGTCAGAAAAGCACTTGGTTGCATGAAAGGCAGTCAATTGACATTTCAATCCTCGATTCAAATGATAAAATAAAGAAAAATCCCTCATAACTGCTTGTATGTGTGAGAGTGTTGGTCACCTCTTTATTGGCTACTGTGCTCATTCAGGACTGCAAACAGTCCTGGCTTTTTTTTATATTTTCGCTGAAAGACATATTAATAAGACCATTTTCATTCAAAAAAAATGACAACAAAATCCTATCTTCTCTGTACTTACTTGTCCAGGAAGCAAGAGATTTAGATTTAGTAACCTTACCATCTAGGACCTATTCTCTCACCTTCCACTTCCTGAGAGGAAAACACACCCGCCATAACCCAGGCTGAAACAAGACAACACATGCTTTTTTGCAGCAGAGATGTATCAGACAAAGTGAACCTGAATGTAGAGAGTAACACCCAGATCAAAGGGAAGGACTGTGATGGGATTGAAAAATGTGCATCTGATGTTCAAAACAACAGCAACATAATGTGTCTTCACCTGGCAGGTTGCTGAGACCTGCTCAAGGCTTGGAGGAGTTTGTTGTGCTTTCTTTACTTAGTCTAGCATATGAATTAAAAGTGGAGCTGTGTTCAGACCTGCTGACCTGTTTCTTTAGAAGCAAGTAGCATAATATTGGATAGGGTTAGGTTTTTTGGTAGTTTCTACTATCATCAGTTGCTTAAATTGCTTTCTTTCTTGTTACTAATTCATCATCAGTGACAGACCCTAAAACAGGGAAGTTCAGATATAGAAATATTCATGATACATAAAGAGTTACAAGGTCAATGAGTCATGTAACTAGGAAGCCAACAACTTCCCACAGATAACTTGGTTTTAGGCTGATGCGTCAATAATTGAATATTCCTTCATTCAGAAGATCCTTTGAATGAGAAAGCAGGAACACTTTGGAGTGTTGAATCACAAGGGACTGTGCATTGGAGAGCAGTAAATATTCAACAGGAGAAAATATTCAGCAGTGAACAGAGTGCCACACATGCATGCAGTTGCTATTCAGCATACTAACCTACACACCCACCCCATATTTCTGGTTCCGTGCATAAAATTGAAGTCTGGAAAAGAAACATCAATTAATTGTCTTGATTAATTCCCTTGATGTTTTCTATTAAGTTCTTTATGGTGCCTTGACCGCTGTAATTTTACAATGCTGATCTTAAATAAATCCACATAGGAAGGAGATTGAAAGAATAATAATGACACTGGGCTTTTCAGTACATTGGAAGTCTTATTATTCTAGTTTGCACATAATCCCTACCATTATAAATTAACTCATCTCTTTCACATTGTGTATTCATTGGTACTATTTGATTAGCGAGCCCTTTTGTATTTTTTTACTTTGGATAAATTGTGGTAAACAATGCAGTACATACTTGAACTGGGTGTTGTTGTCATGGCAGTGATGGGCAATATGTATCACGTGTAATTTCTTTCAGTCAAGATTTTAATAGAGTTGTAGTTTTAAATAGTAACCAGTAAGGATTTCTTTTAAGGAGTGTCCATTAATAGAACTCAGCTGTTGAAGGTTGACTGTAGCATTAGGCTTAAGTTTAATCTCCTACATGCTATAATTTACAGGGCTGTGTTTAGTGCATCAGTCTTTTGGTTGCTTCATTGGAGGAGGGATGGGGGTTGTGATTGTGGGAGAGAGAGAGAGAAGTGTAGTGAAAATTTTGTCATAATCTGTAAAATTAATTTGGATGTAATCTGACAAAATTGAAGTTTGGAGTCTTGGCTTCATGTCTTCCATAGATGTCTTACTGAGTAAGGTGGATGCTTAGAGAAGGAATGTTTTTAAAAATAATTTTAAAAGACTTTATGGTCCTACTCCTGGACAAAGTCTAAAACAGAAGTAAGAGTTTTTTGAAGTCACTGTTTGGAAGTGTTTTGGTGAGTAAAAGATAAGCAAGATCAAATTCCTTCTTCTATCAAGCTGTGGTGTACTCTAAATAGAGAAAATTTGAAGTGGACCCTGAATTTGCCAAAATCGCAAATAAGAAATCATAGCTTCTTCACTGCATTCAGAAGTACAAAAGTGTTAAGAGCACATCTTGTCTCTCTGTTATCTCTTTGCACTTCCTGCATGTGATTAGACAAAGAAGATGTGGTGGAGTTTTTTAGTGTGGAGTATAGGATTTTTTGGTAATAATGTTTCACTTTACATGTGTTACAGAAGGTATTAACATTTGAATTAGCTATCAAATATTATAAGTTCCATTTCAAGTCTGTAGGAGTCATGTCTGCATATAGCTCTCCCCATTGACCACAACTTTTAGTAGTCGTCTGAATATTTTGGGTTTAGTTAATTTTCTGAATGTAGCAATTTCTACTGTGTTATCATTTAGCATTTTCTTCCAAAGCATGTCACAAGTCTAGGAATTTCTTACTGTCCTTGTATGAAACTTTTTCTGTAAGCTGGTTCATAAAGTTGATTCCTGTCTATTATCAGGCTTTTCCTTGCATAAACTGTAGCACTTTTTGGGGGTAGTGTCTTCTCTGGCAGCTGAACATCTCCTGTGCCATGAGCTGTGGCTGCTGAGCCTGCAAGTGAGGTGGCAGGTGGGGCTGGAGTTGCCACTTGTCTTGGGCATTCCAGGGCTTCCTTCAGAGCTGGAGAGCTGGGCCTGGGAGGAGTTTGGATGACCCCAGAATGCAGCTGTGGCCCTCACAGCTGCCTTGTTATGCACATGGTGTGTGGACAGAAAACTGGAACAGCAGTTTATTAGGTTCTGGAAGTACTGCTTCTGGGAGGCTGAAGGGCTTCTTTCCACCAGTGTTTGTGTTGCCTTTCTAACATCTACAGGCCACTTGGGGTGTAGTGAGGAATACAAAAATTCCATTGGCATGCAGGCAGATGACAGGGTAGTCTTATGTCCTTGTTCATAGATGTGCCATGGAGAGAAATTAAATTAAATATTGGGCCTTATTTCAAGAGCTCTATTTTTTTTCAAGCTGGAAATAGTTATATTAAATGCCTTTTATGAAGAAATAATTTTTATTTGGTGTTTTTAAAAAACCCTTATATTTGGTAGAGGAAAATCACAGCTGTGATAAACTCACTAGTGCAAGGCTTACTTTTACTAGTGTAAATTACTTTTCCCACAGTTTTCAGTAGTAACATTTATCCTAGCCTTTGTATACCTGTTTAATTTTTTAAAATATTTCTTCTTGTTTAATATTATTTTTTTCATCTAGTATGCAAATATGTTTAAAATCTATTGATTTCTGTTTATTTCAGTGTAATAATAGTACACAACCTCTTGGTACCTGACTAGTACCAAATCTATTCAAAACATTTTATTTGTGGGCATACAATACTGTACTTAAAGTTCTCATCATTTCAAATATATCTGAAGCTCTTTGTGTTTCCCATTTCATACCCCTTGTAGTGATTCATATAATTATCTTAATGGCTTATTACTATTATCTTTAAGTGGTAATATTAATGTAATAATTGTCACATTAAAATGTAAAATACTGAATTAGGCAGTGTTGTATTACTACAGGTAGGTTAGACAGCCTGTGGGCTTCTGTTTTCAAAATAATTGTTTTGCATTCATATAGCAAGATTAAAAATTTATGTTACTCATGATACAGTGAAAGAAATGTTTAAAATGTTACACAAATGATGACGGACTACTGGTTCATTTTAATCTGTGCATATTTTCATTATGATCAGTTTTCAAATACTTGATTTAGCTTTCTGCACCAAAATCTACCTATTGTTAAGATGTCTAAATAAAATTTAGAAAACTTGCCTCATTAACTATTTATGTTTGTGAGATTAGTGATTCTGTTAACCAGGAACATTTTCTTTGACTAGTGTTCTGGGAAATAACATATTTTCCCACTTGCTTTTTTGGGCAGACTTCTTGTTTCTGCGAAATACTCTTTTATCATGCCTAGCATCTGCTCTGCAACTAGTAAAGTATAACTAATAGCATACTTACTTAAAATATCAAGCATTGCATGTGAGAAATGTGTTTAAGGCAAGCATCAATGTGTCATTATTTGATACACGTGCTTTCAGGTTTTTCTCTCTGTCTTATAAGATATTCTCTTCATTAGTATGTCAATGTTGTGCTTTACTAACTGGGTAATAACTAGAGAATTTTGATTTTTGATTTTTTTTAATTAAATGTAGTTTTGTGTAGGTTTGAGATTGGTAATTGAAAATCTATTTCACTTGTTAATTCAATTGGTTAGGACTGACAGGGAGGAGTCTCTTTTCACTGCCACTTTTACCTAAAAATACTGATGCAGGAATACATCTGTGCATTCTGAAACTTGGACCAGTAATTGATCAACAATGCTGTAAAAGTCTGCATTGATTATAGATGTTTCAGATAGATTTAGTTTGGATGTGATGACAATTGTAGGAACTGTGAAGACCAGTGCATCCTTGTGTGTTCTTTAAGCTTTCTTGGTGGAAGTATCTTGTGGAAGTATTGTGCTTTTTCTAATGAGTCTGAAAACAAGTGTTTCTCATTCTGTGATTCTAGATAGAAGAAGAATGTAAAACATGAGTGGAAGTAGTGCTTTTGAATCTGGCTGGGACAACAAAGGATTTGTTTGCAGTTTAAATTAATCTTTATGTCACTGTCTAATATCAGATGTACGTAGCAAGAATACCGAAACGAGAAGTAAAAGTTTAAGCATTTTTGCATGGGCAGGAAAGGCATAGTCAAGACCAGATAGATAAGCCTGTGAAGAAGAGCACAGTTCAGAACTGCACGTTTAGCCAAATCAGTACAGAAATGGTGCGGCAAAAAACCTTGGGAACCTTGAAAAGAAAAATCTGGTATTTGTCACTGTGCTGCTAAACAGCTCTGTTGACACAGTGGGTTTTTTGAAGTTAATGGGAACTTGGGAGCTATGTGGTCCTTTGAAAAGGATTCTTAAAACTTAGCTGTGTGAAGAAATACCTCATTTTTTGTTTTGTTTTTGAACCAGCAACAAATGATCATTTCCTGTCCATGTTCATAATAAATGTACACCATAACCCTCCTCAGTCATCACTCATCCAGTTTGACAAGTCCAAATTGGTCTAATTGTTACTTGTGGAAACTCCTGATGTCTTTCCTATGTGTTTTGGTATCTTGTCTAACTCTTCTAAGCCGTTTTTGAAGGGAGGGAAGCAGTGGCGTGATGTGCTTTATTCCTTGCCTAACATTTGTTTTGCTTTTGTGGCCACCACAGATCATTGAGTTGATAATTTCATAGAACTGTTACAAGACCAGTGTTCCATTACTGTGTAATAAAGTGAAGATAGTTTTCTTCTTCCATGTCTGTCACTTTGCATTTCTCCACCTTGAATTTCATTTGCTGCTTTATTACACTGGTCAGTGTTATGTCTTTCTGCAATCTATTGATTTTCATCTTTAGTACTCTAAATAATTATATACCAAAATCTTGTTCTCTCACTAACCGCCGCCTTTTTTCAATAATTTCTGGATATGCTGATTAGTTCAGCCACTAATACAGGCTCTTGCTGCATGCCATTGCTAAATTCTTTCTTTGAGGACTGTTTTTACCCTCTTTTCTTTGTCCTGTCACTAGTTCTCTAATAGCCTTTGGTGAGGGTTGTAACCCTCCATTCTGTCTCAACAGCAGGTAGCTTTAAGAAATGCGTATACATGGCCTCATTTCCCTTAGATGTTTAAGTAGACCCTGTCAGTTGGATTTCCCTTGCATCAAGTCACTAGTTCAATTGGAGATGGGTTTTCTGAGTCCTTTGGGGCATCTGGACCATAAAGATAGTTTTTGTCATGACTATAAACAAAGTTTTATTTGTGCATAAATGTCTATGTGGATGCATTTCTGTATGTATTCACATATATTCCATGACTTGTCCACTGCATCCCAAATGCAGTTGTAGCCTTAGTTCTGTAATAACTACTAGGGAGTGGTTTAGTGCCACTTCCTGAGTAGATGCAATTAGTGAAAGAATAGGATTCTTTTTTCCTATAGCTCACTGGAGAAGAAAACACGAAGGTTTTTCACATTGAAAAATGGCTTGAGCGTAACTGATCTTCCTCTCATTTTCTTAGCAGAATAATTTCCATGCCCATAGAGGTGAAGTGTTGCACTTGGCCTGAGGTAAAAATCTCTTTTAAGAGACTGGGAGAAAAAAAAAACCACAGAGGAAATTATAGAACAGTTAATGCACAATGTGGGACATTCTCTTTACAGTTTTCTTCCCAAATCTGAGGGGGGTTGAATGGAGTGCACCTTAAGCACCTTTTCTCCTTTCCATAAAGAAATGCTAATGAGATTTGGGGTATCTCATCTGCTAGGGTGTGGTGGAACAATTCTGCTTGTGAGGCTTTGCCTGCTTCTCCTGTTGTATGGAAAAGGAATGCAAATGATTGAGAGGAACAGAATTACCTGCCGACTGAGGGCTTCTGCTATTGGAAAGCACAACTTCTTATTTCCTTTTGGTGTTTTATTTTGCATAAAATAACAGTGGTTGAACAGAGTAAGAGGGGGAATTCATCCCTAACTTTGACAAGTAAGATACCTGCCATCCAATCTGTCATTCAGGAAATGTGTATATAAAAGGCTGAAATAATTTCAGCAGGATGGAGAGAGAACAACTCCATAACACCTTCCATGAGGCTTTATCCTTGTCAGAGATCTTTTGTGAAGAGGGAAAGATTTGGGTTCAGACAGATTGCAGAAAGGTGAGTGCTTTAATCGGGGAAGTAGTCATCTCCCTTTCACCAACTTTGTCTTGTTTAAAGACCTAGCACTAAATGCTACTAAAAAAATGTATTTAGAAATACTTATTATTCTGCCTGAATTTTAGATATGAATCCACTCTCTGAACAAAGCTGAAGTAGCAGATTGTAAAGTAGAAATAAAGGCAGTTAGAGAATTGTCAGAGGATCCTATATTTGAGGGGGCAAACCCATATTGTATCAGCTGCTGTGTTTGCTGGTCCAGTGATAACTACTGGTGTGTTGGGATACAAAGTAATTTTGAGGGCGGGCAGAATGCTCAGGCAGCAGTTACCCCCAGTGAGTTGGTTGACAAAGCCTGAGGGTTCCCTTACAATTCCCTGACATCGTTCATGTCCAGTTGGTCCAGTAGAGAGCTGTGGGCTATACGTACACTAAGTTAAATATTCCCTAACGTATGGTGTGATAATACTACAGGTGCCTTTTAATATTTGCCCTGTTGAGGTTGGAGTCTTTTTCTTGCAGAAGTGGAAGGGGTGGGGAGGTGGGTAAAAAAAAACACAAAAAAACCTAAAAACCTTTTATATTGTCTCCCAAAAGCAGAAGGACGAGGTACGTAAGGTTGTTACACACAATCCCAGTATCAGAGTTCACATGTTCTAGCTGGGAATCCTGGGATTCATGAAAATTTCAACTAGTGTTTGTTAGACAGCCATGGGAAGAACTGGAGTATTTTGGTCTTTCTTCTCTTCCATGTCCCAGATCCCTGCTGCTCCATAAACATTATCTGGCAGACTGGAAATAAAGTAGCTCAAAATTAGCCTGTCTTTGCATTTGAAAAGGGACAAGAATGAAAGGTCAATGGCAATCCTGCAGCAAGGAACACGCTTAGGGTTCGGGGTTTTTTTGTTGGAGCTAGGAAGAGGATCAGGTCAGTATATATGCATATCCAGTCCATGTCACATTCACAGCTTTCACTCTAGTTTATTTTCATAAATTGAGAAAGAAAACCACATAGACTGCACTACCATGTCCCACAGACATTAGTAATTTTGAGGTCATCACTATGATACTTATTCAGCCATCCTCCAGTTTAGGAGTTCTTAGAAACAGACAACTGAAAAGATTTTATCTCATGGTTAGCATGGGTCAGGTGAGGATGCTTGCCTATGCATGCTTTGAGGTTGTTCCTCTTCAACACTTCATGCCAGTATTTATCCACGTGCTTTCCTGCCTTCTCGTGGTGATTCTCTTAGCACTCAGAGTGCATAGCTGGAGGGAGGCATAAGAGAAAAAAGCTGAATTTTTGCTTCTGCCCTAATTTGAGGATGCCAAATCATCTTGAACTTATGAGTGGCCTGTTTGTGCTTTGTGTGATGGAAAGTCAAAGTGCAAAGGTAGACTTTGGAAATTCAGGCAGGAAGAAGTGAATTGTCTTTCTTCTTCACATGTTCAGATCTGTGTCAGTGAAACCTGGCAAAGTTGACTTCAGCCTCTGCTTTGCTTTCATCTGCAGAGGGATCCAAGGTACTCAGTATCCCTGTGTTAGGACAGTTTTATGTGATGCAGTTATATTAAGGAATTATAAAGTTGTTGCCAGCATTTGTACCAGAAGCACTCCATAAGAAAACTGGTGTTTAATTTTGTGTTTTAACTCACAGGTTTGAAAGGTACAATTCTAGCATGATAGTATCGCTGAGTTGAAACAAAGTTCAAATAAACGATACATAGAGCTTCAAGTATCACACTATAAAAAGAGAATTATAGAAACTCATTCCATTGAACACTTAAATCCAGCTAGTTTAATGCAAGACTTGTTTTAACTGTTATTCATTGATGTTTTGCTCCATAGTTGCATTTTATAAAACAAATATATTTATTTTGTAAATTTAGTTTAATATAATTTTAGAATTGCCTGTCTTGACTTTGTTTTAAACTTTAATGATTAATTTAGGATTAGACTGACCTTTTTTTCTTCCCCAAAACATACATATAACACAAAAAAGAAAATACAATGTAATTATTTTCTTTAACACTTAGAGTTAGAATTATGTGTTGGAAAAGTCTGACTAATGGGAAGAGAATATACAAATGCCAGCAGTCAGAGTTGCATAATATCAGCTGTTAAACAGGTAAAACAGGTGGTGTTTATACGTGTGTATGATCTAACACAACTGTCTCCTCTGCTGCCGCAGCACATCATACCTTCACTTTGCAGCCTTTTCCTCTTTAGCTTTGGCGGATTGCAAACTGCTTCACTTGGATCTGTCCAGACAGGATTTGGAGGGGTCCATTGCTACTTCCATTTTTTGAAAAAGTATTCCAACTTTCCTAGCTTCAATTAACATAATCATCTGAAACTTGTGGGTGTCTGTGTGAGAGTCAGCTAGCTGCAGATCTGGGCATTTTATGTCTATGAAGGAAATTAATGCATAAAGTGTAGCTTAACTCAGCATTATAAGGCATACTATGGAGTTGCATGAGTTGCCAAGGTGTGTTTTTCTTGTAAATTTTGTAGCAGTCATTTTGGGTTCTAAGGTTATTACAGGATCTGCTTAAAAAACTGAAGTTAATATTTGTTTATGAGTCAAAGTTATGATCTGTTTCGTCAGGAGTAATGTTATGGAGCAGTTCAGACAACAAAGATCTGAAGATGCTTGTTCAAATACATCTTCTATCTCTTCTAAAACTGGATGGAATACAATATGGTGTCTTTTTTTGATACACACGTGTCTGTAAAGTTGATAGAATTGTTGTTTGTTTTATTGCCAGTAGAAAACATATTAAGTAAGCGTGGAGAGTTGTGACACAGGAAGGGGTCAGACCCTTGCCTCATTCAAAGAGGAAGTTCCTTGCTCCTCAGTATTTGTGTTGCAAATTGTTCTGGGCTTTTAAAGGCTCTATTTCACCCTGTCTGACCCTTCTATTTTTTTTTTTTCCCCTTTCAAGTAGGATTCTTTTTTTAGTGCAATTCACATAAGACATTTGTACTGGATGAAACAGCATCATTGTTGACCTGAGCTGGTTTTACTTGTTACACTTTGCCTTTCCCATTTTGTTGATATGTTTCACTTTAAAGCTCAGCTTTAGCTGAACCACACAGTTCAGTCCCAACTGTGTTCTAAAATATTCCATTTAATGGTTAGTCTTGATAATGTCAGTTTATTCCTAAATAATTGAACGATCCAAGTGGAAGCAGAACCATGGTTATAGCACAGGCATGTTACGTTGTGCAGGTATAGCTGACTTCTTTGAGATCCCCTTGGTTAGCAGGATGTATATTGATTTATTTGGGAGAAGTGGCTTGAAGATTCCAAGTCTGTAGTGTTTCTTTCAAGAACCTCTATGTAAGTCCTCTAAAATTTGAGAGGATAAAGTGTGGTCAACATAACATTAGCTAATTGTGCTTTTTATGTGATTAGAAACTGCAGTAAAATGTAGTAAGTGAAGATATTACCTGAAGATACTGCTAGAAATTTTGAAACATTGTCTATTTTTATTGTTATTTTAAAAAAAGTGTACTTATTTAAAATAACTTAAATTCTGCTTTTTTAACTAAGAACAAGAAGTTTCTTTGCATCATCTAGAAATATTCACAGGAAGTGTTGCTGGGTAAAGCTGTAATAATTAATAACTTGTTTGAATTGAAGAATGACAGCTATGGTAACTATTATATAGGAAGCTGTACTGTAGCCTAAAATGTTTGATTTTTTTGTGAAAAGGCAGAATGATGAAAGTTTGAAAATCAGTATTATTTAAAAATTTGAGATTTTGTTATGTGAGCTTTGTACATAATATCATGTATAGTGCACATGGAGACCTGGGCTTTATTTTCTTTAGGTGAATACAGTAGAGACTGACATTTAGCAGTTGATTTTAATTCTATTTTAAAAATTCTACAGGAGGAAAGGCTGAGCAGCTTTATTTGTCTTACTGCCCCATTTATTTCCCTGCAATACAAGAGTATCTGCTTCACATTCCCTGCAAGCGTTCCCTGGTATGCAGTGCCTCCCCCACACTGTGGGACTGAGCTGGCCGAGCACTGCCTCTCCCCATTAGTCATCACTGCCGTCCCTGCTGCTGTGTGCAGGAAAGTAATTCTTTCAAGCAGTTGCTCCTAGTTCATTTTTTTTCAAAGATTATTTCATAATACATCATTGCAGTAGTATCTTCTTGTAAGTGTGGACCAAATCTTGGTCAATAAGCACAAGCATTTTTGTGTGGAATGAAAAGATACACTGCAAATAAATCACTACTTATTTCCTTTAATTTAGTTTCCAAATTCTTTGACTTCTGCCATTCAAGCACAGCTTCCATTCATGTGTTTGGGAGGCTTTTGAAAGCATATGAATGGTAATTTTCCCAGTTTTTCTGGAACTTTAGTTCCAGCAATGTCTGCAGCTGGCTGTCTAATAAAAATGACTTGCATTCCTAGAAACATTGGATTGTGCTGATGGCTGAAATGACTTAACTGTTTTAAAATGTAACCCATGCTGTTACATTAAAATATGTTTTGGCTTAGGTGATATTAATCTAAAATAAATTGTTACCTGCAGTGATGTTTAGTAGTGGTTTTATTAATGTGGATTAGCCATTTACAGAAAAGGTCTCATCTTGTTGCAGTTTGCTTTTGTAACATTGATTGTAATCCATCTATTTTTACATTATCGAAAGGCTTCTTCATGTCTCTTGGTTTTTGTCATTTTTCTTTTCCTAATGTGTGGAATATTCATATAGTGTTGGAAGAAATGCAATAATCACTTTGTGCTGCATATGAACATTGCTAACAGTTTTACACTGTCTTGCAGCCTGGTTTTTCTTTTGATGGGCAACCTATGTTTTATTTATTCCATGTTGTCGATTTTGGTATAGTGAAACTTTGTTTTAATGTAGAACTTAATTTTAATGTAGTGAGATTATTTTTCTTAATTCTTTTCTTTTAAAAATTATTTTAACTGAAAAAACGTGGTTTAAGTAACTAAGAGAGAAGGTAAATAGTACAACAGTTGTACTTCTAGTTCATATTTTATTTGAAAATGTCAGGGTAAATGAAATATGCAAAATGCTTTTATTTTAAAGTTTATGAGAGAATTTTCATTCTCAGGATTAGATTTTTTTTTTTAATGAACTGTATTAGTCTCTCAAGGAAGGTACCAATATTATAATAGTGTTGAGTCCGAAGTCATAGAGAACCATTACGACGAATTCCTCATACTCTGTATTAATTCTCTAATGGTCTTTTCTGAGATATGCAGAAGTCACTGATGAAGCAGGTCTGCAGTGTCCAGTAGGCTCAGCAGGTCTAAGTTTTTCTAGTGTTTTGTTCTTGAAAATGAGGTGTGGTTTTTCTTGATGATACACAAAGATTGTGAAGTTTCTCTAATTTTTGAGTTCTTTGTGGACCCCTAATCACATTTGTCAAAATATTAGAGTTAGTTACTCATTGTTACTGTCATGTCCTCTCTGCTGCCATAACTGAAGGCAGATAGGTTAACTAAGACCAGTCAGTGTGGTACAAGTACCATGCAATTGATTCCTGACTACACTTGCCATTGTTTCCCAGAATAACACTGTTTGAAATAGGACAGTGATCAGGGATGTTTTGTGAGAATCAGCTCTTGAGCTTCGATTGGTAAAAACTGGAGGAAGAGAAGATGGCTTGGAGACTCAGCTGTGAGAGCAGCCACAGGTCACAAGGTGCAGCAAGTGCTCTTTTACAGCAAGGACTGATAACCAAGTGCTTGTAAAATAAGCAAGAACCTGTTTCAACAGCATCAAAACCCCAGTAGCTTTAAAACATGATCATCTCTCTGGGATGTTTTCTCTGTTGGTGACATTAGTGCCCTTTCTACAGCTCTGTTGACTATCACTGTGGTGGGATGTCCCAAATGGATCTGAAGGCATGCTGCTGCAGAGGGCAGAGCACGCTCTTTACACCTCACCCTCCCTACCCAGTCCAGGGAACCTCTTCCTGCCCTGCTGCTCATCTCAGCCTTTAGGGACACTATTCAACTCATTATCAAATAATAGGAGAAAGCTATTCACTTTGATTTATTTGTGGTTTAGCAACTTTGCCCTCTTTCTTTGGTTAGTTTTCTGCTGGCTTAGAAAGCTAAGCTCACCCCCTAGAGCAGCAGGTGAATGCCAGACATGGTACAAGGCAAAAGCAGGGAGAATGCATGGTTCAGAGTTGCACTTGCACAGAGAACAGCAGCCACAATTAATAATTAATTCAGCTCTGCCTGTCTTCTCTAAACTACTACCTTAAAAGCATATCTTTTGGAAAGGACACCTGACCTTGAAGATGAAAGATTTACTATTTGAATTTATCTTAAGGTGTTTTTTCTGGGCTGTGTCAGTTCAGATTTGAGGATAGTTGTTTTTTTTTTAAGTTGGTACCTACAGACTGTTGACATAACTTGATTAATACATTGCCAGTGATATCCTTGATTGCATCAAAAGCAGCATGGGCAACAGGTTGAGGAAGGTGATTCTTCCCCTCTACCCTGCTGTCAGGAGACCCCACCTGGAGTACTGCATCCAGATCTGAGGCCCTCAATATAATAAAGACATGAACTTTTGGGGCAAATCCAGAGGAGCGCCACAAAGAATGATCAGAAGACTGAGGCACCTCTGCTGTGTAGACAGACTGAGAAAGCTGGGGTTGTTCAGCCTGGAGAATGGAGGGTTCTGGCAACACCTTGGAGCATCTTCCAGTACCAAGAAGGGCTACTGGAAAGCTGGAGGAGGACTTTTACAAGATCATGTAATGACAGAACAAAGGGGATGGCTTCAAACTGAAAGAGGGCTGGTTAGGATTAGCTATTAGAAGAAATTATGTGTGGTGAGAATGGTGAGACACTGGCACGGGTTGTCCAGAGAAGCTGTTGCTGCCCCGACCTTGGAAGTGTTCAAGGTCTAGTGTTCAAAGGGCTTTGAGCAACCTGGTCTAGGGGAAGGTGTCACTGCCCTTGCCCTTGGAAAGTGAGCTGGAACTGGGTGACTTTTAAGGTCCTTACAATCCAAACCATTCTGTGATTCTATGATCTAAGAATTGGTGGCAGCATGTGCCTTTTTTTTTCCCCAAAAGCAGTCTTCTCTAACAGAAATTCACAGTCCTAAGGAGTGATGTGATGAAGAGTAGGTTTTAATGTGTGAAGTAAGCCTGTTAAAATTACCAAAATACATAGAAAGTCTAGAAGACAACTCTAAAACGTTACTGACTAATTAGGATTAAAGTAAAAATTGTAAATTACAGAAACTAAGATTTAATTAGGGGAATAGTGGTGAGGACTGCTGGACTCCATGTCCTGTATATTGCCTTCTGCAGCACCAAATCAAGGAGAGAAGAAATGACAGATTGAATAGAAATTTCTGCAAAAACTTTGTGAACGTTACACATTGCTTATGGATTGCTTTTCTTGTACGTTATCTGGGCAAATGTATTTAATGAGACTGCACAGATGTTACAGTTTTTCCATGGCTGGGGGTCAGAACAAAGGAAGTAAAAAAAATTTTATGTTTAAAACTTTCTTTTAATATTTGTTTTATTTTAGAAGTATTATAACATCCATTATATGGAAAAAAGAATTCTCAAAGTCTGAGGTGATGCATGTAGTCATAGAGCAAATGACAGGCAAAAGCTGTAGTTGATTCAGGAATCAAAAATGTAGCAATAAAACCTGTATTCAATGCATGGAGATGACTTTAAAATATGTTTTCTGCATGTCCTTTTGTATGTTCAGATAAATCCACTCTGGACTATTTTTGAGGTACATGTCAGCAAGCAATTAAATACTGGTTTGACGGTTTCAATCAACTTCTATGCAACTTGCAGCACATTTTTTGCAGTACTGTCAAAACATGCATACCCACAGGACGTGAAAATTATGTGAATTTAATTTAAATCTAAATCACTGATTCTAATGTGAGACTAATTGAAATAAACCCTTTATTATCAGTTGAATTAAGTCAGTAAGAGATACCAACTAGTACCTGTGATTGTGGAATTTCACAACTAAGAAATATAATGTTGGGGTGCTTGTGAAAGTGTGTGCAGCACTGCACGCATCAGGCAAGAGATTTGTTCCTGTTTGCTATAGGTAGTTATAGGATGCATTTGAGGCCCTGTAACACCTTAAGGAAGCAGTTTGTATATAAGGATGAAAGTAATAAACTTCAGAAACCACTTCAAGGTACAGCACCATTGCTCCTATAAGAAATACTATTTCTGTGTATTTTACTTGTGAATTCATTAACTCTTTGTGTATCATTTAGCATTATTAGATTAGTAAATATTATCATTAAATTATATTAGTAAATATTATTTCAAAATACTCAAAAACTTTTAGAGACACAGAGCAGTGGAAAAAGTTATATGACAGAAATACTGAAAGATGTATTGTCTCCATGAGCTCACTTGAAGGATTCAGGTTTAAGTGCAGGAAGAGGGATGTTCCTTGTTGAGTAAGTTTCATTGGTTATCCTAGAAGTACCTAAGCAAAGTATCTGAGCCACCTGCAGTAGTACTGCTGAACCCATGGCAGTGGTGAGGTGCCCAAGGTTTGAAGTCATTTATAAGCAATTGAGAAGAGAGACTGGGTTTTATATGATTGTACAATATTAACTCTAGCTATTTGGGAAAGACAGTGGGATAACTTCTTAGTACTTCATCTTGCCTAGATAGTTTTGGTTTGAAGGTTTACAGCAAGAAAGCTGTGTCCAACTCAAAATGGAACAGAACTTGTTCTTAATTTTGCTGTTATGATAGTTCATCTTTAGTAAGACAAACTGGTCTTTAGGAACCCCTAGGGAGTCTGACCCAGAAACAAGAAATCCTATGCTAGACATTAAATAAACACTTTCTGAAAAGATGATGATTCCTAAGAAAGCAGAGAGTAGGTTGTCTTTTCTTAAGCTGCTAGAAGCTGATTTTAATACATTTTGATACATTTTGGCACCTTCTTTGGCCTGGATAGAGAATAAAAAGGGAGAGAAGGCATTGTCATAAATCTCTCTATGAGTAGGATGGAGCAAACTTCATGCAAGGACTGACTGAAATCAAGTGAAAGGGAGTAGAGTAGCTGTTCCTGCCTAAAATATGGACAAATTCTGATACATGGAGAGTATAAGCAGAAGGAAAAAAGGCATTATCTCAGGATATGAATATATCTCAGTCTTTCTAGGCATTCCCAAAAATAACAGTCTAATTTATAGATTTAGGAGTAGAGTGTGAAGGACTAAGGCACTCCTCAAGTAAACCACTGTTCCCCATTTTTCCAAGAGATTAAACAAGAATCCAGAATCCCATGGGGTTTCTGGGGGAGCTGCTGTGGAAATTTGGGATTGCTAAGGCATTACTCTCATCTGTAGGGTATTGTAAGCACAACTGAGTGTCTGTCAAGCACCGCTTGTTAGTCAAATCTTTGTGCTCTTCCTCAGTACAACAGTTTGATTTGTTTATGAAGGTCTGTAATGCTTTAAGAGTAAAAGGATTGTCTTACAGGCCACAAACACAGCTTTGTAGAGTGTGGTTCTGAAAATGGATAAGATGCCTGATTTGTTGGAGGAGTTGAGTCAGGGTAAATGGAATTCATAGAAATCTGGGTCTCCTCTATTCTTTTCTGCTAAATGTAGTTTAGATAAGATGCCTGCAGAAGTGATCAGCTGGAGGTTCAGAGAGTCTTCTGAAATAATCTCCACATGCAAAATCAATACAATTTTGGCTTTCTCAAGTGCTCTGACTTGCATTTCTCTAACACCTCTCTTCTGTCCTTTGGTGCTGAAATATCCATGGTACTGAAATGTAAGAAACCGGATTTGGGGTTCAGAGTGAGATTAATGTACAAATACAGAAAAACCCGAAACACTTCATACAGCTGCCACTCAAATATACCTGTGGGTGTTTTATTGGGTTTAAAGTTTTTTGCCTGAAGTCTCTTCTGGTTTTGCTGGTGCTGAATTGCCGAAGCTGTAGCCTTGTTTCTAGGTGGGAAAAAATCCTGCATGTTGACCTACCTAGCAGTACAAGGAAACAAAATTAATTTTAGCACTATTTTAGCCTGCACAGCTTTAGCAAGAAACATGTACACTCCCAACAGATTGGACCCTTGTTTCTGGGTTTTAAAGTTTTAGTCCCAATACACATTCCAGACTAGGCGGTCTCCATGTGCTGGGTACTAAGAAACGTTCTTAGGTTCAAACAGCTTAAATGTGCTAGCTGTCTGATAATGCCAGTGTCCATCAGGAAAGCACTTAATATTTAAATTTTGGGCCTCATGTTGAAAATTCTATGGGAGTATTTTGATGCACAGCATAAAAGAGTCACCATGAAGTGCTACTGGCACATCACTTTGTTTTCTGCAGCAGGCTCAGCGCAAGACACAAACCCAATTTTGTCAATCCAAAACTGACTACAGAGATTAGATGGTTTATTTTCAAGAAAGGCTTAAAAACACCCTGATATCCTAACTTCATGCTAACATCAAGCTAGTGAAAGTCTGTATCTAGGCTTTGGTAAGTAGGCAGTCTTATTAATGGCTTTATATGTAGTATTACTATAACCAGAAACACATTTATAGCCTGAAAACAGGTTACAAAAGAATCATTCTTAGCTACTCTTTATTTCATAGCCACTTAATTAAAGCTTGCAAGATGAGCAAAGAAAGTGATCCCTCACCAAAAAAAAATTATTTCCCCCATATTACCTATAATGAAGAGTTCTTTTAACTATTGACTAGTTTTGTTCTTAGCCTTTCTGCAGATTGTGGGTTCTGTGCAGAAATTTCTGTACTAAGATTCTAGAGTTAGAAAATAATTATTTCCTGTGCACTATTTTCTCAATGTGATTGAATATAGAACTTGTCTGTCAATTAGCACAAACTGTCTCTGTTAGTATCACATTGTGTAAAGATAACTATTTACAGAAGTTAATCTATAAGGTGAATGTCTGTGGTCTTCAGCTCAACTGTGGAAGTCCTTTCCTATTTAAATGTGTCTTACTATTGTTGATAAATATCCCAGTTTAGATTGAAAACTAAAGCATTGGTTACCATGTCCTGAAACATTTGGTTTAGGTGATTTATTGATGGGTTACTTGAGATGCCCAATATTGAGATACAGAAAACTGTCAACATCCTGATTGTATCTTAAACAACAGTTAGCATCTGCCTTGGTTTTCAGAAGGTGGATTTTTATCTTCAGATAATGAAAGCATTGCTTTGAGTTTACTTCTGCCAGATTGTTTGCCTGGTTACTATGCATATTTCCCATCCCACTCCAAATTCTGATGCATAGTTTTGTTTTTATGGAAGTTAACCCTCCCTTAACATTACCCTGTGTTATATTCTAAATATTCATGATCACTCAATGCTTTACTGGCCATTCAAGACCAGTAATATGACCTTTATCACATGCTGACGTGAGGCAGCAATCACCACTTTGCTGCAGCCTTGCAGCCCCGTGGATCCCCAGGATTATGTGTTACAACATGATTTGACAGCTGCTCCATAGGCATGAATCTGAGATACCCAAATAGGTATTGGCAGTGTGTAATATCCTTGCCATAAGTGATAGAGGTATATGACACAACCAGTAGTTCCTTTCAACCTTCTATTTCTCAGTTCAGCTGGAGCATTTTATGAGCATACATTTTTGCTGGCTTTTTTTTTTCCAGTAATTTTTAAACATTTTACCTATTTGTCTTGTTATTTATTTGCATGTTGATATTATTTGCCTATTATTTCTATGCTGATTTTTTTTCTTCTGCTTATTTATACTTCCATATTTTATTGTGTCTGATTATTCCTTGGCTTCAATGGTTGCCTCTTCTGTGTGGCATGTACACCTGCAGTGAATGATTTCCTAAACAGGAATCCCAGAAGCATTCAGGGCTACTTTATGTAGGTAGGTTTATGCCTCAAAAATATAGTGGTTTATTTTTTACTACAAGTTCCATGTTCAAGTTAAATTAAAAACAAAGCCACAAACCAACTGGTTATGCACCTTCAAAGATCCGTTGACTAAATTTCTGGGCTCCATTTTTGGGTCCAGTGGGTCAAGTTGTCTTGAACCCAGTTCTCTCTTCTGTCCCATTGAAATCACTGCCAGAAGGATCCACACTGCTCTCTGAAGAGCTTACTTACTGTAAGTAATCTTTGAGAGTTCGGTTCTCTTTTCACACTGGCTGTCTTCTTCCAAGGCCTCAGGCAGAAGATTCTGTGATTAAGATAGAAACTTGAATAAATTGGGGCCGTTCCTGCTCCTGCCCCACTGGGATCCCTGCATAGTCAGGAGGGTGCACAGCCAGGGAATGCAGCACTCCAGAGAACATCTTTCAGCTTAATTTCCTGGGGAACATCACTCCATGTATGTGTTCAAATATATGGAATTTAGTCTTGAAACATTGTAAAATACCTTGTAGTGTGAGCTTGCATTTGTTGGTGTGTTTCATGTCGGGCACAGCTGTGAGAATAAATTTGCATTTAAACTGAGGTCCTGTGATGGTCTGCTGCAAATTGCTGGGTTTAGTGGACAAGCCAACAACTGCAAGAGTTGCATGTGTTTGAGAAGAGCTGAGTGGCTGCCCGTTTAAATATAGTTGAAACAAATTACTTATAATGGTGTCAGGTAAACATTAAACATACTGCTGTTCGAAATCTTGCAAATTATGCCAAAGGAAGTATTTCTAGTTGATGGGGAACTCACGATTTCCAGCAGCAGTCAGCTGGCTGAGGGTTTGGCACAGGGATGCTTTAACACCCAGAGCTGTCCCACAAAGGACAAGCTGAGCAAAGCTTGTTGACTGAACTTTTTATTTTGGGTGGTGACATCATAGCTCTGATATCTGCATACTTGTGAGTATGGAGTACTAGTAAGAAGAAAAATAGGTGATAAAGACCTTTGTGTTTATCCAGCAGCTGTCTTTAACAGGATCTTAATCCTTGCTCCGCTTGTACTCTACTGTGTAAAAATCAAAGATAATCAGATTCTCAGAAGCTTATTTTTTAATTACCAATTACCATACATTATTGTGTGGAATTCAGAACCTGAATTTGGAGTTAATGCGGACAATGTGTGTATCCTTGCTGGCAGTGGCTGAAACTGTGGCACTGTTGGTCGAAGGACTGACTTTCCCTAAGCCTTCCAAAACTAAATTAGAAGTTCGTCGAGTTTTCAAGAGAAAAAATCGTGTGATAAGTGAAACGAATTTTGCATATAACTCTACTGATCCTGACCTTTCGTTGTTGGGCTGCTCGTCGCGTGAATAGGGACGGCACGGAGCAGGAAGACGGATGTCGGGAGCGGCGGCGGGTCCGGGAGGGGGAGCTCCGGGCCCGCCGCTCTCCCCCTCCCGGCTCGCTGCTCGCCTCCTCCCGGCCCTCCGCTCCCGGCAGCCTCCCGGCCGCTGACGGCGCCTGCGGCCCGGCGGCCCCCGCCGAAGGACGGCCCGGAGCCCCGCAGGCGAAGCTGTCAGCGCGCCGGGGGAAGGTGCTGCTGGTGGGTTTTGCAGCGGCGGGCTGAATGTGAGTGAGGGTCGCTGCAGATCCTGCCTTGCTTTGTTGCTGCTGTGGTCGAGCGGCGTGAGAAACCTGGTGTAGGAGCCGCACGAGGTTGTAGGACACAGCTGTTGCTGGAGAAAAACATCCACAGCCTTCCATACCTGCGCGGTGCGGAGGGAGGTGACACGTGTTTAAGGGCTGTCGGCAATACCTGCGGTCTCCGAAGCAGCTGAGGCGTTGCAGGGTGTAAGGATGGCATCCAGCTCCCGCCCCGCTCCGGGAGGGTGCTCCTGCGCTGAGCCTGCTGCAGGAAGCCTGAGCGCAGCCCTGGCCTGCGTGACTGAGTGTGGCAATGCCTCTTGTGCACCGGAGACCTTTTAAAACTGGCCTAATGGTTCACAGTAATGTAAGTGAGCAAATAAGGTACAGATAGATGAAGGAGGGGAGAGAATAGCAGTTCATAACATTAGCAAAGAAGGACGAAGTAGATTTAATTATGAGTATTTTAGACTCAGAACAGGAAGTGCCAATACTGAAACTTCATGCATAACTAGAACTTTGACCCTTGGTTATCTGTACTGTGATTATTTTTACTTTTTTTCCCAACTATATCAGCATGCTGTTGTGCAGATATGATAGTTCATGTTGCTTACGGTCTTGGAATCTAATATAGTCTGTGATTTTTATTTTTATCTGCACAAATCTACACAAATTATTGCAAAGATTTTTAGCTTGAGAGCAGACGTTAGGCTGCAGCCTCAGAAACGTTAAAGAAAAATGGATGCAGGTAACTAGGAACTTAGCAAGACCCATATTTTCAAGAAGTCACCTTGATTTCTCCATTAAGTATGTGTTTATATGTTCTGTGGGGGGTTTTGCCATTTTTTGAGTATGTTTCACATGTGGCAATGTGGTTAAAAAGTAATTCCAACTATGATTACATAGGTAATGGGTAGTATTTTAGAAATATATAATTCATGGAGAATTTTTTTGAATGTAATTAATAACATGACATTGGTACCAAAGTAGTTTAAACAAAATATGCCAGTGGGAAACTGCTGACTTTAATTAGCAGCTGTCAACTTCTTTATGCTCGGTTTTATGTGTATTCCATAGAGCTTTTTAAATAAAGAACAAGGCAGTTGCTGAGTGTTTGCTTTTGGAAGCCTCAATATGGCTCTAGATGTCAAAGCTCAATTTAAACTATTTCATTTTCAAAAATTAAATTTCATTTAAAACTTTCATGATACTGAATTATTCTTTAAATATATCTGATTTCTCTCAGTGTGCAGTTCTTGGAAAGAGAGGGATTACCTGCAAGCTTTAAGGGCTAAATAGTATCAGGTTTAATGTCGGCATTACCGCTTTACCTCTGCTATGCTGTGGTATGAATTACAGCTGGATTACTTGCTGTGTGCATGAATTGCATTCTCCCTCTATTTGTTCTAATGAACTTAAAAGGAGAAAAACATAAGGTTCTATATCTCTGTTACATTTTTTTGAAATGGCTATAGATCTAAATGACACTAGAAAACTTCATTAGACTTTTCAGGGGAAAAAAAAAAACCTACTTATTTACTTCAAACCAGTGTTATCTGATAGAGGTGTCTCTAAGTCTGTGAAATGCTTTGTCTGTTAAATGAACTCTGATTTCTGTAAAGTGATAAATATCCTGAGGTATCTAACCAGTGTTGCTTTATATTTAATTAAAATACAAAACCAACATAGAATGATTTGTTTAAAACTCACTATGTACCAGATTTTGACAGGTAATTATAAAGAGGAAGACAGAAGTCCTACAAAAGTAATCCATGTAACTCTAGTGTTTAATAATTTTACAGTTAGCGAGGAAGGGGTTGGAGAGCACGTAATAATTGTAACTCCTAAATTGGTGTTAAATTACTAAGAAGAGAGAGGTCTCTAATATAGGATGAATGAAGATTGCTTGTGAAAGAGGGCTCAGCAGGCCTTTTTCAGTACCTTGGCTCTATGAGGCTACATCTGGAGACAATACACACTACTTGCAGGATGAGAGCAGCCTATTCTAGGAAGCAAACGCTAAAAGACTCAAGGTTGTGTTATACAATGTGCCCCGTCTCCATCCATACACTGTAATTCAGCCATGGATTAATACCAGATCAAAACCAAAGGTGTGCCAGGAATGTTTTGATAGGGAAGAAGAGCAGAAAAAGAAATTGCATCTCTTCTTGATTCGTGCTTTGAGGGGAGCTGTAACATGCAATGCCTGATGCCAGCTTCCTACACTTTGCTCTGGGGCCTTCAGGCCATAAAAGTTCACTGTCCTTTTGTAAGTGCCACCTCTGATGTTCTCGGAAAGTGTTTCATACTCTGTTGCTAATCAAGTTCTTGGCTAGAATTGATATCTTGGAGTGGGAGGAGCAGTAAGGGAGCAAAAAGTTTATGTAAGTGTGGTTTGCATGTATGTGCTAGACAGATATGCAGCTGATTAGCTGAAAGTTCCAGGCTGAAATTTACTGTGGCAGTAACCCCCGAATCTTTGGTATCTTTCTGATACTTTGAGCAGTGGAGTGAGTTTTTTCAGTGAGTGAGTTAGTGCAATGGTTTTGTTTTTATGGTCCTCCCTAGTTTGATGAGGCTAAGAGGCAGAGGAGAGCGTTGACCTAATCTTGTTGTAGTAAACAAGAGGTAAAGACTTCTAAAATTTCTGTTGATGTGATTGTTGAATGTTTAACAGTCTTTTGTTCCCAGCTGTTCACAGTAATTGAGTCTTTTCCCTTCTAGTGCTTGTGCTGCTGTCCTCATTAGTGTGCATTCCAAGATAAATATCATACACCAGACTTGCAAATACTGTACCGCAGAAGATCTGTTCTCTGGTTTTGTTTGCTGAATGTTACACCTTCCATAATATGTTAGTCCCTAATACTGGGAGTAGACCTCGTGTCCTTAGGTAAAACAGCAAAGACAGCCAGCAGACCTTTTGTAACTGCTACTGCTATCACCTTTTAGGCAGTAGGCATTTAGGGATCTGAAATGTGAGGAGAAATAAGGACAAATAAAACTGCCAGAATTCTTTTGTAAATAATATAAGCACATAGTGTTCTTTTCCTTGAATTATGTTTTTTTCAGACCTTAAGCAACTTGGAAAGTCAAGGAATTTGGGACTAGGGAGGAGAAAAGGAAGGGGAGTAATAAGGTTGTAGATTTAGGACCTGCAGATTTCCTCAAGTGCTACAATGATCTTCTGATGGGACAGATAACCCTCCTCCTCTATCTCATCCTGCACTCAGTGTTCCTCTGTTTCTAGCTATCATTTGAAACTACTTGAACAGTTCAGTGTAAATAAACCTTTTTCTCTCACTATTTAGATACAGTAGGCAAATCCCAGGGATGATAGCTCAGGCATGGTTAGTTTTGGTTCACTTGTTAGCCATTGCTGGTTAAATCTGCTGTACTGTCTCGCTAACAATTGGCAGACTCAGCAAAAAGCTTTAGAAAATACTTGCTCTGTGATCCATTTGCCAAATACAGAGTTTAGTTCCTCCTCTGTAATCAAGCTGGAGTCAGTTGATTATAGCTGAGATTCATCATGCTTGTTGTCCTTTCCCTGTCTCTTTGGTCAAGTGACTCCCATTGCTGGAAAAAAATAAATTGAATCTCAAATTCCTCCAATTTAGAAGTATCTCTTGTTATCTCTAAACAGTAGGATTTCTTTCAACTATAGAACATGAATTTGATGAGAAGGGACAACTTCCAGAAGATCGTAGTCTCTTCTGGAGTTTGCTGTCTCCTGACAGATGGAGAAAGGTTTCAGTCCTTGAGCAAGAACACAGATAGTCTGATTCAGAGGAAGCAATTGGTAGGTAAGAAATGTCATGTTGGATTTTTTCCATTTCCTTCCCTTTTTAAAATCTACCTTTGTATTTCACTGTCAGTTACACTTTTGGCATTGTGGCCAGGAAAACAGCTTCAAGCTGGGTTGATATAGCTGTGGCTGTGTTTTTCTTCAAGTTAGAAAAGCACTTGTTTTAATTTTTCCCTCATTTAGAATATTTCGTTTAAATGACCTAACCTTAAATTGTAATCTCAAGAGATCTCATGGCTCAGTCCCTCTGCACAGAGGCCACCCCAGCTGTGTGTGAGGTGCCTGCTGTTTGCCATGCTGGCTGGTGCCTGGCTCCTGCCTTGTCACAAGTATCTGGTGCTTGTCTGCACTCAGCTCCCTGGCGGAGGCCGCAGCCCTGACACAGAACACAGGAATGCACACGGCCAGCTCGGGCTTGACGCTGTGCCTGAGTTAATAAAATTTCTTGGGACCCAGGGTGTGGAGGTAACACTGCCAGGTGGTGGCTTTGTCTGAAGTCTTTGCCATTTTCCCCAGTGCCCTTACCTTTGGAAATGCTATAAAGAAACTACTGAAGTGACTCACTTTATATTGAAGAAGGACTTCAGTTTTATGCTGAAAAAGAGATGCTGTGTAATTTTTGAAGGCACAATGTCCCTAGAAGTGTAGGGACATTTGTGCCGCTGCACTTCTGCTAATGAGCCCAGCTGGAGCTGATTTGTTTCTGTATCTCTTGTAGGCACAGATAATCTGACCATAGATAATTGAGTGTTGACTATAAATAACCCACTTTGAAATCCTTGTCTTAAAATTTTCTCTTTTTCCTGTTAGCCTCCAAGCGTACTCTCCATAGTCATTTCTTGGCTGACCAAGGGTTACTCTCATCTCTTGGCAAACATATGTCCTATTCATATCTTCCCACCTGAAGTGAAATGTTACACCAAGCATGGGTGAAACCAGATTCAAGCACTATAAAAAGCCAGCTAAGTCCTAGTAGGAAATAATTATCCTAATGTTTTACATATGCTTCAATTGACTCTTGTGGTTTAAACTAAAAATGACTGATACACATGAAACGTTTGATACCTTGGGAAGATACTTATTGCATGCTTCTTTTCAGAGACATCCTGTTACTATAATAGTTAAACATCTTCAGGTAAAACTGGTTCGTTTGTATGGACTTGCTTCAAGTTGGACTTCTAATCATCTTGGTTTGGTTGTTTCTGTGTTAAAACTCACAAGAATTGTTCTGAGTTGAGCTATGCCTTGCTTTAATGAGATTTTCTATTAGCTTATAGAAATAATTATAGAAAGTAATTAGAATGCCTCAAAGGAAAAATATCCTGTCTCTTCAGCTGGTGAGCACCTAAACTTTTTTCTTTTTTTACCAAAAGTTTTTCTAAAATACGTTATGTGTATGTGTCTGAGAAGATCCATGGAAAATTGGAACCACCTGTACTGGATGACAGATTGTTCAGGGCATTTGAAGTGGGAGAAGGGAGAACAGAATTGCATAGCTGTGCTGTCACAGCAGTTCATGCACCTTGGTAGATAGTTGTACTGGAAATCAGCTGTCTATTTTCCCTGTGTCATTCCTGCCCTATTATTCTATAACAGAAGCAACATCAGTGGGTAAATAAACTTGGAATGCATTAAGTTAAGATCTGCCATCTAATGGCTGTGTGGCTTTGGAAAATGCCTTTCTTCACACAGCATCTGAAATACTGACCATGCTTCAAAAAAATTTGGAAGATTCAGCTTGAAAAAAATCTGAGAAAAAAATCTAAGTCTTTATATATATACATATGTACATATGTACATATGCATACATACATATATAGGTATAGCAGACATTTAATAGTGTAGGCATAAAAAATTCTCCTTACTAGCAATGAAGGGAATTTTGTTAAATTAGGAACGGAGAAATAGTTTATCCGAAAGAAGTAATTTGTAGTATGAGAAGTTCATTGCAGTGATGAATGGTCAAGAGGTGCATGAAGAGACAGAACATGAAATAGTTGTCACTTGGACTCTCAGAGAGTGATTTCCATCTATTTCATTAATGTACAGTTAGGTCTGAGTTTGCACAGTTAGAAGTCATAAGTGTTGCAAGTTAAAGTGAAAACCAACTTTAGAATTAAGAAACTGTTTGTAAATACAGAACTAAAGAGTTTTTTAAAGGGAGAGGAACAGATTAAGATTGCCCTAAAAAAAATTTTTGTATTTGGCTATGTTTTTCAGTGTTGTGTCTTGAATTTTTTTCTGTAGAAGGTTAAGAATTTGGTTTCTTGTTTGTAAGAGCTATTGTATGTAATGAGGGAAACATGAACAAGTGACCTCTTCAGGAACTGATTTGCACATTCACTTTGGAGGCTGTGTATTAAGGGGTTATCACTTGTGGTTATTCATGCAGTTTCTAAATAGTAGATTTTCTTACCTCTGGCAAATAACGTGCTTGAAAGATGAGTGAACTGATATATCTAAAATGTCTGGAATGAGGAAATACTCTGAACTGACAGTTATGCTGCTTTTGTAGTAGGCTTTGATAAAGCAAATTGAAACTTAAATGTAGGCTCATTCAATCTTCAAAACAAAACAGTGTCCCTAGCTGGGCAGATCTGTGTGGCCACCTGGATTTTGAAATGGTGTCAGAATATTCCAAGGGAATTAATTTGATGCCTGGGAATACCCATGAGGAGTGGCAAACACAGAATAGCAAGTAAAAGAAATCATATCTAGATTTTAGCTTGGATTTCCTAAAATATTATAATTTTGTAATAATGCTACTAGCGATAAAATAATAATAGCAATAAACCTTATGTGATTGTATCTATTTTCTATTTAGTCTGAGAATTTTTAGCTCTTTGGTAATTTGGTTCAAAAATCCAAAGTTTCAGCATTCTTGTGACGTTCAGCAGCTATGAGGAGACAGCTTAAATAATGTGGCCCAGAGAACAGTATTCCGTGTGGCAGTAGCACATTTGCTGACACACAGTAGCACATTTGTACTGACAGCTGGCACATGTCTACCTGCAGACCAAACAGCTTATTCCATCTCTTTGGGGAGAGGGACAAAGGACTGTGGACACAGGATGAAATTATGAGGCTGCTGGGGAGCAAAGATTCTTGGGGCAACAGAGATGGAGCAGTTTACCATTCAATCCTGTTTATTTTTAAGAAAAATATCCATTATTTCTATGCTTAAAAAACAGCTTGTTAAGAAATGGATTGATTCACCAGGTGCTGGGTTTGGGTCCCAAATAACAGAAAAAGCCAGAAGGTTTAAACAACAGATTATATGCAAGTTCTGCAAAGATGTTATTCTGGGCTAATTTCAGTGAAGTTACTGTTTCTCTAGAAGTCATTAGTACAGAATGATGAAATAGTGATATGTGATCTTGATATTGAACAAAATCTGTTGTCGAATTTTTCACAGAGCCAGATGAAGAACATGTCACCTAAAAATCATAGCTTGTTTTCTCAGAGCCATAGTACAGCATTAGTTTTTTCCAAACCATCTCAGTAGTCCCATCTCACTCTGCAATGGCTTATCTTTTCTTAACAGTAAGATTAAGTAAAACGTTTTTGGATTAAGTAAAATATTCAAGAAACATTAAACATTTCTGGTTTATGATAGGTGAGGAGAAACATTTAATTAGTTCTTAAAGCAATAATGTACATAAATTACTTTATTTTGTTATCGTTATGTAAATAGAATTAAAGATGGAAATAGAGATACAGTGAAATATTTTACCTCATAAGTATAAATAAATAAAAGTGTCATTGGACGACCTTGAATGTGAAAGATCTGCCTGAGGAAACAGGTCTGTTACATGGTACAAAGCATGCGAGGATGACAGTACTAAATTTTCCTCTGTTTTGCAACAATCAGGATTGTAATTATTTAAGTTGGGTGTTTGAATAAATGAACAGGTGATTTTTTTTATAAATTTGTACATTTAGTCAAATAAAAGATTTCTCCTCACATATAAAATCACCCACAAAATTCTGATTTGTTGGCAGTATTTACCTTTGAGAATACCATGGCTTAAATTCTAGAAATATTTTAGCATTTCACCTGATGTGTCTGTTGTAAGTTTAGAGCTGATTTTGCATTTCCATCCTTTGAGTACAAAAATGGTGGGAATGTGGACCAGCAGGTAATAAGATACTAGTGCAAAAGGATGATGAGGGCTGAGCTTGTGGTGCAAGCACTGGATACAAGGTGTGAGGTGATATTTAGCTCAAACTCTCATTTCATGTTGGACTTACCTGAGCATCTCCTCCAGCAGAACGTGAAATTTCTGTACATAAGCTTTCCTTGCTTTTCTTTGATAGGCTGGCACTCAAAAAAAAAAAAGTGTGTAGCCAAGATTCTCTTGCTCCGTTACTTCTTTTTTGCCTGGGGGCTTTTGGCCTTGCTAAGCTGAGAAATACAGAGTTGAAAATTGTCATTTTTTCTGCAGTAGCACTGCATCAGGTGGTAAATGCTGGTTACACGTGTGGAATTGTGTCATTACAGGAGTGATGAATTCCTACTTAAGTCTTCTGTTCTTTTTTTAATCAAGTTAATGCCCCAAATCATTAATATCCCCTTTTATAGCTGTAGAAAAGGCCTTGACACTACAATTAATTCTAGGTCTTCCTGCTCAATGATGTGAAGATTGACATTGTCACCAGGGCAGGGTATTCAACTTCTATTGTTTTCCTGCCTGTCTAATACTTCAGTGATACCTTGGAGCTTCATATTTATATCTAAAAATCCTTATAAAAGAAGCAGGCAACTACCCAGAAGCTTCAGTTTACATTTAGGATAATTAATTGCACTATTTGAAGCACTTTTTGGAGTTCCATTTGACCCTTCTTTCTTCTTCATGCTTTTTACTCAAGAGGAATAACCGTGTTCTGGGAAGTGCTGTACGTGGCTCTTTATGGAATTTTGTCATTTTAACGATATTTGGCCACGTAAATGTAAAATAGTGATAGTCTAGAGATTATTTCTCATTCTTTTATAATTATCCTGACAAATGCCAGGTTATCACATAAATAAAAGAATTTCCAGGAAAACATCAGGTTCATCCTCCTGAGTTATATACAAACACTCTCCTTCTTTCCTGGATCAAGGAAGTAAAAATTTGGTGTCTTCTAAATATACACTTGTGGGTTTTGCTGCTTTTAATTTTGCACTTCGGTTCATTTCTGCAGTTACTTGAGTAGTATCAACAATTAAAAAAAAACAAAACAAAACCAAGGGGGGAAAAAAAAGGAATAAAAAAACCCCTGCAGCCGTTTTCAGCTCGTGTTGTTCTTGGCACAGGTTCAGTTCTGGTGTCCAACTGGTAGGACCGAAACTTGGTGCTTAACAAGTGCCTGTAGTCAAAACAGTTGGTGTGTGCGAGCACAGATCTGGTATTTGCTGCGGCAGGTCATCTGCCGGATTTTTCCCCGTGTGCAGAATACCTAATCACGTTGCTGTGTTTCTCTGACGGCATCTGTGGCAATGTGAATCGCTTCACGTTCCAAAAGTACATGTTTACAGTCGTCGTAGAATCAGATTAAGTTGGCAGCCTGCTCCTCTCTGTAAGTGGCTCAGTTTACATTTCTTCTTCTAGCAGGATGTTTTGCATAATTTTGCTGATCCTACTCACTTGTAGACTTTGTGAAATGGAGACTCGTTTTTGTGGGTTTTCTGTCAGAAAGCGAAGCTTGTGTTTATTGTAAATAAACACCAGCAGAACGGTGGTTATTTTAGCACTTGATAATTTCCCAATTATGTCATTTGACCTGGAATGAAGCTTGTGATTGTTGAGCAGTGTTTTATGCAGCGGATCAGTCCGGGGGTTGGAGCTGGCAGTTTATTTCCTTTGTCAGTTTACAAGAAGTATCAAAATGAAACCGACTGTGCTGTTTCCTTTCCAGTGCGCAGTGCAAGAAGGGTGGAACTGTTTGCGGATATTATTTCCAAACTTTTTCAGCTGGACTTGGAATAGTGTTTTGTCAAAAAAGCTGGTAAAGGTATCCTTCAATCTTGCAACATTATGCTGTAGTTTGCTAACATCAAATACAACTTTATTTTTGTTTAACCTCACGTACCGGGTTTTGCTAGTGTTTTTTCAGACTGTGGCTGCAAAATGAAAGTGCTTACAAGGTGTTTATGAATTCCTGTTATGAACCAGCTGCCAGTTCCTGCAGGATGACACATTTCTGCAAGAGTCTAAGTTGTTCATTTTCTGGTTGCTGGCTGTTGCTTTTCGGGCATGTGTGGGGTTTTTTCTGTTTTGGTTTTATTAGGATTAATGCCAAGTACATTTGCAAACTTTGAACTGGGATCAGTACAAGGTGGTAGGTTTCATTTACCGTTTATTGAAATTGGAAGTATACATTGCTCAACTTTGCACAGTGAAAGGCTGTGCAACAAAACACCTCAGGATATAATGTAAATAGAAAAACTGTAAATTGTGTATAGGCGGTGTATGAGTTACCATGAGTAACATTTTCATCAACAAGACTATGAGATACTAAATTTCGTTACCATCTGCTTAAATATTGTAAATGGGGAGTAACAGTATTCATATTATGTTAAGGGCAGTTGGATCAGTTACTTTTATCCTATTCCAAGTAAAAGGACTATGAACTCAAGTGTTGTGATGAATACAATCTTAAAAAGGAGTTGTATTATTCTATAAGTGTTTACTAGCAGTAAATAGCTTTCTTACCTTTCTGAGTTCTAGCTATTGAATTTTGTTTGTTTTTACCAAGTATAATACCAAGCTATAATCCATAGCACTGGGTCTCTTGAGTTATTCATGGGTCAACCTAAAATTGATTTTTTACTTTAGGCCTCTTGTACACAGGAAGTCAGATCATGCTAAACAAGAGTAATGTTTCAAAATTACTTGCTGACAAAGTTTTATTGTCTGTCCTCTGGCAACATGAAGGGGCTTTTTTTTTTCTTGTTTTGTTTCAAGTATCTGGAAAAATAAAAGCACTGAAAGATGAAAGATGTATCTTTATGCTCAAACTGTATCATTACGTTTTTCCTTCATGATTGTCTGTCATATTGATGGAGAAGGCACTAAGTGGGCAAAAACTTTTCACTTGATCCATTTTGAGTAGCACATGTTGGGTGAGAATGTGGGTGCAGGTGGGATATACTAAGAAGTGGGTTTTTGTTTCTAGTCCAGATTAGAGATATCTGCAGTTTCAGGATCACATAAAGATCTTTTTTGATAGGAAACTGCAATGTCTGACATGTTTTACTGGCATCATATTTGCTGTAATGTCATTGTAAGGTTTGCTGTGAGCTGAGTGAGTGCTTGATCTTATGTATAAGAGTTGAGGTAAAAATTTGAAAAGAGACTTTCTAGTCAGAATGTGGTTTTGCCTCATTTTCCCGCATGCTGTGCTTGTGGCTCTGGAGCTCATGTTGCCCCTCTATTGCTTTGCTTTTTTTGCTTATGATTAGAAGGAGATGTGGCGTTTCCTGCAAAACAGCTGCTAGTATTCCCTGGTGACCCATCAGAGAGGATCCAGTGGAATTACAGATTTTAAGGCAGACCTAGAGGACTTTGGCAGCTGCAGCAGAGATTTGGGGAAAGGCAGGGCGTTGCATTGTGCAGGAGGCAGGAAGGAGGATTAAAAATGGAGTATAAGGGCATAGGAGAGAAGCTCTGGAGATTCAGGGGCTGTTAGGTCTCCAACAACATAAGGACTTCACATCTACAAACAATTCAGATTTGACTGAGAAAGCTGGACTATATCCATGTTTCCATAGGACATGGAGAATCTCCTGGAATAGTTTAAGATGATCTGCAGTGCTACTGATGCAGTTTGCAATGTGTCTTTGAATTATATGGAGCGCCGGGCTTTCAGACACTTGCCACAGATATTGGCGAAAAGTAACAGATGCTGATCTGAAATTGATTCTATAGAAAGTGAGGCAATTCAGTGAGAGTTAAACTTTCCTGTGAGATTAATGCCATTAATACATTAACTGTTAGACAGCAGAAGTCACATGTTGCTTCTCAGTTGCTTGCAGTGGCTGTGCTGAGACAGCTGAGTGGTTGCAGAAGGATTAATGCGGTAAAGAGGATTGCAACTTTGTGCTCCTGTGCTCTTGGATTTAACAGCACCTGGTATTTAGAAACGAAATAGAATATTTGTTCTTATTTGTGAGGAACATAAGCATCCATTTGGAAGTATTTAAACGAATCAGAAAAATTATCTTCTAAACTGGAGCACATATTCATAACATTGCTGAAAATGTGCAGAATTTAAGTTAGTATCTGATCAGTGATGATAACTGGTTTTCTAGTTGCCTGGGTGCATTTTATCATTTCTAAGGACAAAAACGTTCATTCTTCCTTAGTTTCATCAATGCCCACTGGGTGTACCACTGCTGTGTGTGAACAGGGACAGCCATGTCCATGGCTGTGTGAACACAAGTTTACCTGCTCTACTAGATCTAATCTCTCTACAGATGCCAATGAGCATGGAAAGTCTTATACAGGTAGCTGATTGTCTCCTGGATATGTTAGTATGTGAATATTTAATTTTATCACAACTATTTGATGTGCAAATGTCTTTTATTTGCACATTAATTTATTGCATAGGCTGTAAATAGTAGATTTTTATATTATGTGCCATTCCTTGTATATATGTAAAATAGGAACAAATTAGTGAAAAAATTTTCAAAACACTCACTTTTTTGACCATGAAAGTCAACTTGATAGAGACCACCACCACCCTGGTTTAAGCAGTTGACAGCTGATGGCCTTCTTTTTTTATCATGTATTCCCATTATTTCTCTGAAACATATTACCAGTGTCTAAGGGTGATTGACTACCACGTACATTGTAAGGAATGAAGACTCAAGAGGCAATTTGAGAAGTTCTTCAGAAGGAATATACCAATACTTAGTTACAATTTATGCCCTCACCGTTGAGATTTGTCTGAGAATGCTCACCTTTGTCAAATACAGCCTTTTGCAACCATGCTTGCCCAGCTCAAAGAGAGGATTTTCTGCCCCTTTGGGGGGAATTACTCTTCTAGCTCTCCACTGTGCCATGCCTCCGAGGTGTGGCTGCCATCTTCTTCTGCTGACACTGAAGTGACATTAACTTTTGTGAGGAAATGGGCAGATTTTACCAGTCCAAGCAGTGTCTCAGAACGCCTCTGGTTGTGTGACACTGGCTGTTTACATTCTTTCTCCTGTATGACTTTACATAGGTCACAAGTTTCCATTTCCATTCTAAGAAATTTGAAGAAAAGCTGGGTAACACTGATGATACTCAAATGTGTATTGGAGTTTGTCTAAAAGGTGGAAGACTTTCTGTAGCCATGTGTTGCGGTAAGAGGGGAGTTTGAGGAGGTAAAAGGACATGCTGATTATAGCAGTTGGTTCTGATCACAAGAATGACCATCAATCTGACACACTCAGCTAAAATAAGTATTTTTTTCCTTTCCTATCTTTTAAGTAAACATCTGCTACCTAAAGCAGTGGGATGCATTTTATATATGCATTTATATTGTCTAATTACAACAGTTCTTATTCCACCATATTCTATATTAGAGTAAAAAATCTGAGGTTAATGTACTGGTTTGCTCTTGAGAACTAATAAATTGAGAAAGTTGTCTTGGGAAAAGCACCAAACATTTACCTTGGTTAAAAATCCAGTACAAAAAGACTGTTACAAAATAGCTTTCTATGGCATGTGATACTTAATGACTTCAAAGTATAAATTTAGATAATCAGTATCTTGAATGTTCATCCTTCCAGAAAGACATAATAGTCTTTCCAGTAAGAGTAATATATTTCTTTTCCAAACATATCCATAGGGCTGATATTGGTGACTCAGTTTACTAGAAGGCAGTCAGACTTAAGAAAACCAGTAGCTGTGATGAAAATTGGAGTCATTAATCCTAAGTTTATATAGTGTGGAAAACACGTTTTCTCCCAAGTTTTACTTTATATATTGCTTGATCTTGTTGGTAGCATAGCAGTTCCTTTTCATCAGTCCCCAAGTAATTAACGGGAAAGTTGCAAATTTTGATTAGCCTACTTAAAATAGATTAAATATGTTCTGAGAAGGTTCGTAAATCTCGAAACAATAACTGTTATTTAATAAAATAAATAGTCCGTGAATGGAACTGTACATTTCAGAATCAGGTATGTAGCTTGCTCAGGTGTTAACCACAAATGTGAGGTGAAATGAATGTAAATCCACTGCATCCTGCAAAGGACTTTTGAGGCAGAGGCTGCACACTGAGATGTGTGATGGGGTGAAAACTGTCAAATGATTGGGGACACCTTGGGAGTGAGGATAGATACTTCTGTATTTGCAAAAAATTAAGACTGTTTCATTCTTCAGTTGCAGGAGAATCTGGAGGGAATTCCAGCATTGGTAATTAAAGCTGTGAATGTGAAGATATGGAAATACTTGATCTTAAATAAAAGAAGTCTTTATTTAGTAATTTGAGATCTAATAGGAACACTTTGGAATATTTTTTAAATCATTTCTCTTTGTTCTTGAGGTATTTGCCTATTGCAAGTTAATCATGGATGAATCCTTCTGCTACTGGCAAGTTTTTGCTTGTACAGATGCCAGACAAATTGTCATGTTTTGATTCTCTCTGGGAAAATTTTCCTTAGTTGTCCTTGAAATATCTAACTAGTGAGTGCAGGGTTGATGATGCAAATTCCAAACCTTCCCATGTATTAGCAGGTCACTGGTGCTTCCTTAACCTGCTCTTGGTTGACTGGGTGATGCCAGTCAAGCTCAAACAGTAGCACCCACTTGGATTCTTCAATTTGAGTGCTGAAGGCTTTAGACAAGAAAAAATTGCTGCATCTTGAATGAGAAACTCCAGCTTGTCCCAAGTATTCGGTCTGTGATTACATTACTGTGTTTTTTGTGGGGATCCCTACAGGATCAGGCTCCTGGTGTTGGGGCACCAGCAAGCTGGAGTCAGTGCCAACCAGCCAGGCCCTGCTGACCGGAAAATTCCACTTCCCCCAGCCTGTCCATGCCACCCGCTGCTGCCTCTGGCTAGGGAGCACTGGGGCTGGCTCGCTGCAGGGTCAGCAGGCTGGGGAAGGAGTGTCTCACAAATGGAGCCAATAGGACTGTTTGATAGCACCCCTCAAAAATCTTCTAGCAAAGATCAGCTCCTGTCTCCTGTAGTACTGTGTAGTTGTGCTGAAGTTCACAGCACAAGCCTGTTGTTTTCTGCACACTGGTGCAGACGGCTGGCCAAGCACTGGCACTTCTGCCCTGGATAAAGATATGGCTTGTAAAGAATGGCCAGAGGAGTCTTTTTACTTAACAATATGAGGGATAGGACATTTGTATTTTAAAAAATATTAATAATGACCCAACTAAAACAATTTCACTGAAGCCTGTCTTTCTTGTGCAGGGTGAGCCAGGCCTTGCTTTTTTGCAGTGCTTGAGAGGCCTCTGGCATGAGCATGACAGTGCTGACCACCAGATGCCACATTTGTTACTGAAACATAAACTTCCTGGGTTTTTTTGCACATGCCATTTGCTCTGTGTGGGAAAAAAACCCAAACTTTTACTTTGAATGGTGCTCAGAGATAACCAAATGAACCAGGCAGAGCCCACCTCTCTGGAAGGGCCAGGAGCAGCAGACCTTTTGCTACTTTTCAGTCTTCCTGGTGTTTTCCTTACAGTTTCTTATTAAAATTGAAACAAGATAGTCATAAAATAAACTGCCCAATAACCAGGTCAGATGAATTCATCATAAACCATTATAGGAGCAGTCACATATCTGTCAAAGAGCATTCTACTGAGTTATCTTAGTTGTTACATACTCTTTTCTTGGCATGAAAGAGCTGGGACACCAAGTACACCTCACACAGATTTTCTGGTAGATTATTGCCATTTATTTTACTATTTTTTACATTTGTTTCAGAGCACTTCATGAAGTTGATTTTGTCTAATTATCATTTGGCTTGATTACATTCATGACAGTAATGAACTGGTTTTCTTTGGAGTGATGAAAATCATTGTAACTAGCATAGAGAAGAACAATTTCCTTTTTCCTGACTTGTATTTTTAATTTTAGCCTATGACATGTTGTAAAATTCATTCATTTTTTGTTACAGAACGAAGACACAGTTCAATGTGTAAACCTTCCCCTTCTCCAGCTTCTCCAGCCTGTAATTCCAGGACATCCCTAGTACAGATGAAACCGAAATCCTGTATCAGCGGCCATAACCCTGTCAGCAGCAACTCAAAGCCATTCAAAACGCCCAAAGACAATCTACTTACCTCCAGTAGCAAACAGCACACAGTCTTTCCTTCAAAAGTGTCACGGGATAAACCATGGTAAGTACCAAAATAATACTTAACAAAGATACTGGTGTTCAGAGTATCTCTCTATATATATATATCACAATCATCACAAAAATCCGTATTCTCATTTTACCTAAGTTTACAGTTTAAGCCTCTATATTTCTAAGGGAGGAAACTAAGGGATTTTTTTTTTTAATTAAGAAAAAATTATATATAGGAAGAGCAAGAAGGACTGGATTACTTTTTCAATGTTCCATGAAATGTGTTTTTCTAAGATGCGTATAGCAAGTGAGGTATTGACCCAGTTTTCTATCTTTAAGGTCCATCTCCCATTACATTATCACCCCTTAGAACTGATGCTTTTAAACAGTTTAACAGGATAATTTTTGCAGGGTTCTTAATATTGGCTTAACTGATGATCATGAAAACTTACTGGTTATAGTCAATTATCTTCAATAGCAGCTGCTGTTGGAGTTCATTCTATATTTTGATAATGTTTGATGCCTTATAAGATGACAAGAAAAATCCGGCTGCAAAAATCACTATTTTGGGGGTGTCTGACATCATGTGATATAAGTACACATGCAGGCTTTGAGACTGCTGTGCCCATCCTCCCGTGACTGTGATGATAGCAGCAGAGTTGCAAAAATATAAATGACAACAGAACTGGGTCACTATTTTATCCCTTAAGAGACTGTTTTGTCTTCATTATCTACAGGAAAGATGCTTTGTGATTAGGCCATTAGGTTGGTGATTTGAGATCTGAGTTCCTTGTTCTGTTGTGCCTTGGTCTCTTCAGCTTCAGTTCTCAGTCTGTAAATTTGAGATAGTGAGACTTCCTTTTTCTTAAGACTTATCTACTTTATAAAGATCCTTCCCTTTTATATGTAATACTTAGCATAAGAAGGTCATGATTTCAGGTAGGGTTTCTGGACATAACTGCCTTAAAACAGTAAATCATTTAATGCAAAGCATTCACTCATGAGACAAAGAATAAGCTAAAATTATGTTAGAGGCATAGCTTGAGTTTTCTGCCTGAAACATGCACAAGTTGGCATGATTTCAAAGACAGCAGCTTCTGCCTAGCTGTAGAATTTACCTTGCCCTGGAAAAATATATTCTTCTTATAAATCTGCACCCACCATCTTTTTAAGCATGATAAGCATTGTGGGCAATTATGGTATAAAATTCTGGAAATAGGAAATCTAATTGGTTAGACTATACACTCACATGTTAATTAGAATAGCAGAATAGCCTCTGTCTCATCTGTGTGTAAGTACCTCATTTACTACTTGAAACCAAATATTATTGACTGAACAGTGACTTTTTCTTCTGAATGTTTGAGGGGAATTTTTTACAAGGGAGGATTCTACTATAAGTTAAATTAAAAGAAAATCAGAAAGGACTTCAGAATATTGACACTATTGACTATAAACCTATTTCTCATCCTGTTACAGACAGCAACTTACATATCCACATTTCAGCAGGCTCACTGAATCTATAAACAATATCTTCCGTTCTGGCAACAGATGTCATTCTGGCAGTCTGTAAAAGCTGGAAGGGAACAAAATAACTGAGCATTTGACCAATTGCTTTCCCCTTATTGGGAACATCCTAAATATTTACTGATGATTAACAAGGTAGATTTAACCATTTAAAAGTATTGTACTGCTCTGTTGATTGTTTGGCAATAAATATGACAGTAGTTGTACCCAAGCATTATGTAATTCTCGCAGCCCTGCTGGGAGATCATACTGCAGTTTTGCTTTGTTTTGGGGAAAGATGAGGCATATAGTTAAAGATGCTGTAATTACCACATAGCAAATCACAAACAGTCTGAAGCGAACATCAATGAAATTCTCTTGCAAAATATAGTATTAAGTGCCTTAGATTACATGACTTGTTAAAGAATAAAATGTCTGCTAATCATTGCAGGTTAGAAAGAGCTGACAGCTGTTACAGGAGAAAGTGTTCGTTACTATTCCATTAGAGGATTATAATATTTATTTAGAATACTAGAAAATATTCAGCAGATATGATGTAAGGTGAAATTATTTAAAAATTTTATTATTTTTTAAGCTTCTGTCATCCATTCAGCTGCTGCACAAGCCATAGAATTTCTTGTCTTAGCTTTTAGAAAGAAATACTCAATTAACACAGAAACATTTGACTCAAAAATGCAAATAGGATTCATGGTGTGTCCAAGTGTGTTGTGGTTTATCATCCTCAGAAGCTTCCAGGTCTTCAGTGCTTTTGTCTGTTTCGTTGTTATCTCATACCAAGCATTTATTTGACATAAGTTCTTCCAGACAGTTGTCAAATCAGCTTATTTCAGGAATTATATCACTTTGATGATTGCTTTTCAGACCTGGAACAACCTCTGCTGGGTTTGCCTGATTCTTTTGTACAGCATCTCCTTTAAATTTTTTTTGTTACAATAAGAATTTTGGGGATGGCCTCTGAACAGCATAGCCCAGTAGATCTATCTGTTGCTGTGCCTGCCTTCATGTGGATTCGACATCTGTTGATAAATTCGTTACAGTTTTAGTTGAGGCATCATCTTACCCATTGACCAAGTAGCTCTTTGTCTTGTGCATGTCCTGTGTTGTTCTAAGATGTGCTCCAGAGGTTCGGGTTGCTCCATGGCTAATGCTTTAAAAATCATGATTGGAATCATCAGATAAAAAGAGATCTGGAACAGTTTCATTTTTTTGCTGCTGTTTTAATACTTCCCTTCTTGTAGTTGGAATATAAAGTATTATTGTGAATATATTATCCAGAAATATCTGTCAGTTCTGATTTTTTTCCCCTGTATCTCTACCATCGTTGCTATTAATACAGCAGTGCTTAGAGATGGAGCAGAGCTGGAGCACCACTGCACTGTGCACAAGATAAATGCAAACCATAATTTTCTGCAGCTAGCAGTCAAGGTGGTAAGAGGTATAGCAGAAGGGTAGAAACTGGGGAGAAAAAGGCAAAGAATTAGTAGAAATAACAACAATAATGAGCAAGTGATCATAATTAGTAAGCATAGCTCAGATGTTTTATGAAAGGCATTCCTGCAGCCAGGAGCTCTCTTCCTCATTGCTGACCTGCCCAAAGGGTGCTGCTTCGCTTGCTGCCATGCCAGCTTCTGGGTGTGGAGGATTTAGGTGCTATGATGCTACAGGGTGTTCATTTCCACCTATCCATGATCCTAAGGCAGCATAAAATTGGGGTAAAGTGTTGGAGTAAGCTAGTGCTGAGAAACCAGCTGAAGCAGATCTCCTTGGCCTCTTTCCACAAAGTTTAGCCTGCCAGAAGTTCTGAAAACGAAAAAAATGAGATGAAAATGATGTGGTTTTCATCAACACAGAGAAAACTGACTCTTTCTGTAAACAGAAAAAGGATCCCAAAGGATCCTTATACCTGAGGGCAATCTTTTAAAATTTATAAAGTCACTTTTCAAAGTATTTTTTTAGTCATCTCTTGGTCTTTATTTCTTTGTATTAGGAAGCACAATTGTTCATGCTGAGGCTGAGAAAGTGAAGATAGTCATGATTTAAGGATATTTCTATTGCATCATGGAAGCAAAACTCAGCGGGGTTAACTTGGACCATATAATCTAACATTAGATCACAAACATTTTGTACATTGTAGAGGCAATCCCAGCAATATAGAATAGAGCAATGTTTTATGTTTTTAAATGTTTATGAATTTCGTTTCTCACAAATTTGAAGAGATGAATGAGTGGCTCAGCTTGTTAGAATGAATATAATTACAAATGACCAAAACATAAACCCAGCAAAGTTACATAATAGGATGGAGAAATCATTTTTAAAAGCCAAGAGACAGGAAAACAGAAGTAAAAGGAGCTACAGGTATGAAAAGTGTTGTGACATACTACAGTTATTTTTCTTGCTTGCTGCAAGAGCTCTACAATGATCATCTAGTCCAACTGCCTGACAAAGACTGAGAAAACAGAAGGAAATATTACCTTATTTGAAAAAGAGAATGAGCTTCTAAAGCCTGTTGTGACCGTGTTTTGTCCACTTTGTGTAGTCTGCTACCACTTTGTGTGGACTAATTCATCAACATTGGTATTGTACCTCTGGTCAGTAATGCTGGCAGCCATATTTCAATATCAGTATAACCAGGGACATGTGAAAACTTTTCCTACTTGTCATATCCCATTTTTGATATAAGCACAACAATACAGTGAAACCTCATATTGCTTATTCACTGTGACCACTAAATATTTTTGTCACTATTTTCCAGTGTATTGTTTCCCAGTATTTCACTGCAGACTGAACAGCTTGTATTAAAATGTCTCATTGAGTTAATGAACTTTACCAAACACTCCATATTGCTTTTTATAACTTTGTCTCTTCATTGTTTAGTTCCCCTCAATCCTGATTCCATCAGCAAATGTTATCACCAGTAAACTTACCTTTATTTCTCCAGTCCACTGAAGTTTTTGGTCAGGTCAGATTTGTTAATGGTGGCTAAAAATGTCCCTAGCAAAACACCCCTAATGGATCATAAATCTTGGAAAAACTAGATTTGAATTTCATATTGTTTAACATTTGCTTTTAAATGATTCTTATTTGTGTTTTATAATGCCTTTCAAAAACTGGAACATTTTCATAGTTATCTTTGTCAGCTTAACTGGTAACCTCATTAAAAAGTGAAATATTTCTTTGCCAGAATCTGATCCTCAGCAAAACCATGTCAACTTATTGTTTATCAGTTTATTTTTATTAGCTTTTCCAATATTTCTTCCAAGACACTTTGGCTTGGGCTTTCAGCATGGATGCAAGAGCAGCACTCAGCTGGCTTCTCTAAGATTCCAAGATTCAATTAGAAATTAATATGCTGAGACTCAATATTGCTCCGACTCTTTTGGAACCTATGGCCACATTATGCAGATTCCCTTATGTAAAAAGAAAAAAAAAATCATTATTTTTCAGCTGGCACTTTGCACTTGCTGAAGGAATCAAAAAGCATTTTTATCTGACTGGAGAGAGTTATCCTATTTCCTTCTTAGCACAGAAGAAATAATGAAAGTTTCTGACATGTTTGCTTTGGTACTAACTTCTATTGCCTTTTAGGTAGATACTGCTATTCTTATTAGAGTTTCTTTTGTAAAAAAAGTAAACTTGTCTTTACTGAATACAGATTTTTTTTCCTCACTTTTGTTGCATGTTGTTTTTCTAATTGTCCCTTTCAACAGGTGTCTTTAAAAAAATCTAAACAAGCTTATTGTTCAAAAACTCATTTTAAAATACAGTAAATAAGACTAAAAACCTGAGTTTTCTTTTTCTAGCAAACTTTTGAAATAAATCTTCAATTTTTTATTTAAAAAACACTGGGAAAAAATTCTTTCTAACCATCAAGTATACATATAATATACATATTTGTGCTTTATTTACTTTTTAAGACCTTAGCAGTTGACTCCAGTCACTGGTCCTGTGGACCTTGCAATTTGTGGTGTGGTTGTAAATTCACCTTTATGTGTTATGCTAAGACAAAACTAGAGATCCTCACTGCTGAATGCAGTAAAAGAGAGAGAGAAATTATAATCTGTAGCTTCTGAAATCATAAGTAGTTTACTATAGAGTACCAGGAATCCTATAGAATGTGTATGTCCACAAATACTGGAGTATTTTTTTTCTTCTACACAACAATGAAATGCGTAATGAAGGTTGACTTGTTGATCTGTAACAAAATAAAGCAAAAATATTCCTTCCCATGGACATTTTTCATTATCACAGTGATCCATCCATATGTGCCCTAGGATCTTAGATTCTGAACACTGCAAAACAGAGAAACCCTGTTCATTTTTAGTAACAATATTTCACTACTAGACCAGATATTTCACTGAGTATCAGTATTTTGCATTAAGATAGTTCTTAAAAACTGGGCATGAAGATTGGCTCACATGTTTTTATATAGTTTATGTATAGTAGAACAGCCTAATGTAAAATTTTCCTATTTCAGAAAATCTAATTGCCATCTGTTTAAAGACAAAACCAAAATAATTCCTATGCTGAGATGTTACAGTTTTTGCCTGTCATTTAACTTAATAAATTCAGACCAGTGTAAAAAAGGAGAGGATCAAATCCTCTCTTTCATAGCTACATATTTGCATTTATTGAAACACTTAATACAGTTCTGATTTTGTGAGTAAGGTACATTTTTTGCTTAATTTCTGGCCAGTGCTCTACACTTTACTGTAGTTGCTCTGTATTTTGACTAACTGCTGTGCTTATAGTACTACAGGAGATAGAAGTTTTAAATAATTTAATTCCAGCTCCAGAAGATATCTTGGTGTCTAAATCTTCTTCATAGTTGTGTATGCTTATTGTTTATAACAATGTTTGTACATTGTTTGTACCCTTAGAATAAAGTTTATCATCTTCAGCAGCTACAGAGAAGCAGAGGTTTGTAGGAGCCAAGGAAAGTCAAGACTTGAGTTATTTTGGACCCTACTTTGATGTTTCCAAAGCGTGTCCCATGGAGAATGCCATCTCAAAGTCATCTTTTTCTGATTGTGAAAACTCCACAGCTGTTAAGCATTCCTTCTGTAGAGAGGTGCAGCAAAGGTGCCATTTTTCAGGCACAAAAGGCTGAAATTATGTGCAAGTTGTGAATGGGGGGATGTCCCTAACCATTCATGCATTATGTTATATTTTTTCTTTGGGTTTGTTTCAGTGGGGAGGGGTGTATAATTTATGTATTAACTGGTAGTCACAAGACATCCAGCTTTGGAGTTGTTGAGTAGATAAAATGCTATCACTGGATATTTCCTCATGCAGATAGAACCCAGAAATGTTAAAATACTGTTGCAGCTGAAAATCTTTTGTCTCAATCTTTCTTGCTGCCAAATTGAGAACGTAACATTTGTTAGTGTCACAAATATGCAATGGTGGTAGTTAAGTTAGAGTAAGTTAGTTAGTGCAATCTTTACTCTGAAAAGGTCCAACTAAGGTAATAATTATATTTTTTATTTTTAAGTCCCTAAGATTTTATTAAAATACATTGTAGTAATGCTCAATTAATCAAGGATTTTAATACTTTTAAAGGGACAGCTGTTAAGATTTCTATGCTTAAAATCTCTTTTCTCCTTGTTTCCAGAACTTGTATGTCATTCAGACACATCTGAGCAAATTAATTATTTTTGTGTTTGTTTAAAAATATTACTATTATTAGCAAACCGCTTCGTTGTCGTGGTGAGTTTAGTGCAGCATACACATCTCTGGTATGTGCTTGTGTTATAAAGGCATGAGACCATATTTGTGAGGGGTATGTTTTGCTTAGTACAAATACTGATTTTTCTAATGAATAGTAGGGGATTGGATCATAAAAAAAAAAGTGTAAAGGTTCATTTTCATAATTCTCTACAGGCTTTACAGATGCCTGGCTTTGTAAACACTTGATTGAACAAAAATAATCAATACTGGTACCAAGTATATCATTTTAGTCTGGTCTTAAGATACTGTGTCACTTGCATTGTAATTTTTGTATCTGTGGAAAGAGATCTCTGGTGCAGAAAACACAACATGAATATTTTTCTTTGATCTTGCAGTGTTCCTGTTCCAGTAGTCAGTCTAGAGAAAATTCCTAACCTAGTGAAGGCAGATGGTGCCAATGTTAAAATGAATTCTGCAACCACTACCACCATCACTTCCTCCTCAGCTTCTTCATCCACCATACCTGCTCCAACTTTGGTTAAATCTGGTTTGACATCCAAGTCAGTGCCACCATCACCAGAAAAGATTCTGAATGGCAAAGGAATTGTAGTTCCATCAATAGACAAGAAACACCAAAATGGCACTAAAAGCAGTAACAAGCCTTACAAAAGACTTTCAGGTAAGTGATGTTGTAGTTCACCTTTTGTGGTAGTCTGTTTTTCTTTGTTCATGCTTCTATAGCTCATAATGCAGCTAATAAAATGCTGAGTTTGATTTTTTTTTTCTTTTTTTTTTTTCCTGTAAGATGCTGGTTGCATGTATGAAAATGAAAGCTTTCACACTCCTAGCATGTGTAAAGTATTTTCAAAGTACGCATTCTGTTTAGCTTGAAATTACTGGTCAACAGGCCAAATACAAATTTTTAAGGAAGTAAATTCATTAAAATAGACAGGCACAAGACTTCTTCAAGCCCTTATGGCATTTCAGTCTGTTTACAACAAAGGAAAATGTGCCTTGGGTGGGTGACTTCAGTCATGATCGAGTTGAACAGATTTAAGACATTGATTTATCCTCCAAGTCATGATTTTTTAAATCTTTTTTGTTTGTTTGTTTTTGGTGGGTTTGCTTGTTTGTTTGTTTGTTTGTTTGTTTTGAAAATTCTTAAGGAGATACAGGAAATGCTGGAGAAGTGTTCAAAGTCATAATTTCCCTTCACCCCTCTTCCCCTGCAATTCACATGAGTGGCAATGTTTCTAGTGTGAGGATCTTGATGTTTCTCAGGAAGACAGGACAGTGGAGTTAAGAAAATGACGTTAAATGGGAAATGCCCTGGATGGCCTTAGGCAGTTTTGATGATGTAGATCCTGTCCAAACCTGCCACCAAAGCACAGAACACCATATTGTGGGAGGGCAGAGACTGTTAGAGAGGCTGCCATCCACTGGGAGGAAGAATTATTTTCCATGGCGTTCCTTAGGGGTGACCCATGCCAGCTGTTGGGCAGTGAGGAGAGAATTTGCTCCTGAAAGCAGAAAACAGATTTTTGCTCCAAATGAAAGGAAACTAAGTGTTTTAAGGGTTTTTATTTTATGCTTTTTTTTAAAGCAAATGTAACTGACTCAAGTTTACGGCTGAAGAAGCTGTGCAGGGTCTATTCATCAGCTGGCAGTACTTTGTGACTTGGGCAGGAACTTCTTGTGTGTACTGAAAGGCTAATTTTGCTAATGGCAGCATGATCCGCATTAGATCGTCACTTTGGCACAAAGCTAGTTCACATGATTTCTAAATGTGCACTAGTTATGAACCAGTATAAGTTGTACAAGATAAATGCTTTCATTTCCAGTTAATGAGTGTGTCCTAATTTTTGCCTGAATATCAGGTTTATTTTTTTAATTTTCTCAGATTTGGCAGTTAGCCTATGGTACTGCTACCTTGGCTGGATTTCAGACCAGTGTGAGGTGTTTGCTGGGGCTGTGTGGGGCATGGAACAATGCCATTGCCTGAAAGGATTCAGTACACCCATTGCTTTCTTAACTAGTTAAAGGTGGTGTATAAGAAAACAGAACTGTTGGTCATTTATAGCTTTTCACTACATGAAAAAAATGTTACAAGAGAGTAGTTTAAGATTATGCTTTAACCCTTACGTTTCACTTTTTAAGATCCAATATATCATTCTAATAAAACCTCTATATTTTACAGTTAATTTAGAATATTGCTTCCTTTTAACCTGTTATTTCCTGTAATGGTTTAGATGCTGAATTTAGCAAATTTAGTTAATCAATTCAAAATTCCTCCCTGAGCAATTGAAACTGTTAGTGGTTTTCCACATGTCACCACTTACCACTGCAGGGCTGTGGGTGATGTACTTATACATTGTTGTGCAAGTGCTTGCAGAAATGTGTTCATAAAGGAGAATCAGTTCAGTAGGGCCTTCCTCCAGCTTGCTGGCTTTTTCTATGGTCATAACTCTGGCACTGTTCTTTTTCTAAGCTTTGACTTGCAGTGTCTTTCTTCTAGGCTAGGGAACATGGTGGAAGTTTCTGCACAGGACTGATTAAGCCCCTAAATAGGCATTTGTTTACTTTTATATGGTTAAAAAATACACAGAGCTGAGACTTTTTTTTTACAGCTTCTCTGTCGTGATCAGATTTGTGATCTGTTCAGTCTTACTTCCATTGCCTTGAGTATTGATGCAGCAATGCAATAATTTAGGGATTATGCAAATCATAGAAGTCCTGAGAGCACTGGAGATGAATTGCCTGTAGATTGTGTGTCACTATGATGTATTCCTCTCCATTATTATACAGGACTGTACAAAGGCTGAGACAAAGATCTTGGAAGGTCAATGAGATGATTATTTGAGATATCCCATAATTTCATTCATTTTGCATGAAAAGGATGAAACTGCAGCTAAGGATTTAGGTTTCCCTCAGTCCACTACCCTAGAGCGGTATAGATGTTAATTTTTGAAGCTCCCTAATAAGTTTGGCCAGTTTGCATCTGTTTCCCTTTTTAGCAACCTCTACTGTCTCCCACACCATTTCCCTGACTATGATTGAAGTTTGTTTTTTTCTTGTGCTGAGGGCTGGTGGTTGTTTGTGTGATGAATGAACCTGCCCTCTTTTCAGGAGCACTCTCCTTGTTGAGAAAGAGGAAACAGCTTGTGGAACCACAAAAGACAGTCTGTAGCTGCCCAGCATAAGTGGATCAGTGTTTCCTAGTAGCAACTGCAAAAAAAATTTTTCTTTTTCCTAAATCTTCATTAGTTCTTGTTTTCTTTGGGATGACATTACAGAATGCAGATGCCCAGCTTACACCAAGTAAAACTGTTGTATTGCAAGCAGAAGTTTGACAGTTCAGTTTTGGCTCTTGCTCTTTTAACAAATGCTCTTCGCTTTGTCCACTGAACGTGAGGAACTGGAATCCATTCCAGAAAAACAGCTTTCTCCAGCTGTGCCTGTGCACGTGGGTCTGGGGCTTGCCACACTCCACATTTCCTAACACAGTAGTCAGAAGCTTCATTTTGTTACTGATAAGAAGGTGGTAAGTTTCGTGTAGTGTGTTGCCCAACCCAGGCATGTCTGTAGCTGGCAATTGATTTCTCTGGAGCAGCAATAAACCCTTCAGCCAGGAGAGGTGGCTTCCTGTTTGTTCAGTGTTTTCTGTTTCTCAGGAAACCATAATATTTTGTTGTTCAGTCAATGTCAGAGACTTCCACTATTTCCTCTTATAACTCCTTACGTTGATTTTATCTGTATATGTTTTCCTAATAACTGACCTTGCTATAATCAGTCCTACAAGTCTTAGTTGGTTGGGCCACTTACTGACAAGTACCAATCTGGAGCACTTTTGATATTTGAAGTGTTCTCCTGTTGGTCCAAAACAGTCCTTGCTTGGTGACTTTCAGAACACATTCCATAGCCTTATAATTGCCTTCAGGACTTTTCATTTGAAGGCATATTTATTAGTCCATATTGTCTCTTTAGTTTGTTTCTAAAATTTGCATTGAAGGTTTTAGGTGTGTCAGGAAACGGTAATAAGAACATCTTACACTCAAACCCCAGGAGTTACTAACTCCTTTAGTTCGTGATCATGTTTTTCATCTAATAAGCAGAAAAAAAAAAGTTATTATATTGAGTCATACATAGCTACTTCTGTGTTTCTGTTGTGTTGTAAATGCCAAGAAGCTACAACTACCTAGAACGTATTTCAGTCCCTTTTTAGATTTCACCAAAAAAAAAACAATGCCAGCAGGTTTTCCCAAGCTCACTTTTTAGTATGGCTTTGCTAATAGGTTAATAATATAACCATTTAATATTTGCATAAGCATTTCTAAGTCTAGATAGCAGAATACGTAAAACTGCTAGAAATTGATATCTGGAGGCTTGTTGCTGTCTAACGTAAGCTACTTCTCCTTACTTTCCTTATTCCAGCTGTTTTACTTGCTGTGATGCTGCCATAACATTGTAACACAGCTGTGAATCACTGTCTTCCTCTTAGCTCCCATTTGTTTATAAAGAATTTTTAAATCCTCTGATTAAATGTTGTATTTGAGTACAGGATGTTTATGGTATCTGAATGTAACACCGCTGTATAGTAAAAATAGGCTGTGGCAAATAGTTTGTATTCCCCTACAAACAAAAGCAAACCAGTCTGCCAATTACACCATAATTTGTCAAGGTGTATGAAGGTAATGGTAGAGGGGTTTGGTGGCATAAACTAAAAATGTACATCCATAGTTTTCTTACAGCTCTTAGTGCAAACCGTAAAATTATATTAACATAACCTAAAGGAGATGATGCTATCTGTGGTATAGAAATAATAAAATATTAATGAAATTAAGTATGCAGATACACCATATTAAATATTAATGCCCTTTTAATGCTAATCATGAGTAGAACTCATGTAAATGCCTTTTTCCATAATCTCTGCAAACTTTAAATTCCATCCCTACCTTCACATGGGGAAATAAAAACTAACATACATCTAATTTTATAAAGATTTAGGAGACAAATTTAGATAACTTTTACTTTTAAAATGCCACCAGTTGTTTAGAGCACTTGTGATACCAATTGTGCCTTAGCCCAGCTCTGGAGCCAGAGCTGCAGATGCTGTATTTTATGGCCTCAGAGGCAGCCAGAGTTAGAGAGGGAACTGAAGTCACAGGGATTTGGCTTGGTCCTTTGTTTGGGCCACTCCACTGTAAGCAGACTTATTTCTATGAAGTCTTTGGCTGAAATCCTGCTCTAAATGGTTTTAAACATGCAAGGACAAAAAAATGCACAACTATATGAGTGGTGGACATAGCACTGTTATGGGATGCTGGGGTTGGGATCAGTGGTTCAGCTTGAGCCTGATTAAGTTAAATTCTAACAGGCAACAGTTGTAAGCTACTCCGGTTAAATCTTCTGTAGTAATCTTTTTTTTTTTTTTTTTGTTTCCCATTCTCCCATCAAACAGAAAGAGAGTTTGACCCAAATAAGCACTGTGGAGTACTGGATCCTGAAACAAAGAAACCTTGCACAAGATCGCTCACCTGCAAGGTATTTTTCTTAGAAGATAAAATATCAGATGCTTTGTTATAGTTTAAATCCTACCACAGTAGTTTGAGAGGTCATACCTGCTCCTGTCTTACAGACAATGGGTATGGTATTCAGGCGCTGTCTTCAGGTAATTCTTTTGTGTAATTCTGTTTCTTTGAATCAGAGCATCTGCATTATTCCACTGATATTTCTAAAAAGATGTTTTTCTTGTCATTTTATTATGCAAAAAGCATTAATGTTTCATGTAGAACCCCAAGTGTTACTTTAAATGCTTCTTTTTTGGTTCATGTGTGCAACAATGTTGAAGTATAGTCATTTCTTAGTAAAGAAAAATTACCATATTTTTGTATAATATATTACTTGGAAGCTGCCCTTGTGATAGTAATAACTCCAGTGTCAAAAAGTAGCTGCAATGTGAGACATTTCTAATGAACATTTGTATGTGTATGTGCTGCCTGTCACTAGAGATGATCAGCTAAATTTGCTTTTAAATGTATTCATGTTTTTCAATCCAATGAAATCAGTTTTTCATTGTAAGTTAAAAGCGACAGTGATTTTCTTAATATCTTAAAACTACTGGAATTCTATTTTCCATCTTGAAAAAGGTAAGTCAATAGTCTCTATTATATAAAAATTGTTGCAAAAAGTAATCTTAGCCTTGATGTTGGCATTTCTTAAGAGTGACTTTATAAATTATCAAAGATAATGTGGAATAGGAGCTTTATTTCCATAAGTGTGGCTAAAGTTGCTTGAAATAGATATTATCTTTTAGAGTAGTGGTGTATCAGAACTATAGAGGACTCATAAACAATGTCATGCACACACAAATGCTTTTTAACCACCCTATTTTTAGACTCATTCACTTAATCATCGACGAGCAGTTCCAGGCCGTAAAAAACAGTTTGACATCCTTCTAGCTGAACACAAAGCTCGATCCAGGGAAAAAGAGGTCGCAAAAGACAAAGAGCATCCACCAGCTGCAAGGGAAAGCTATCAGAGCCAGCCCACACCAGCACAAGACTCTCTGTCAGGATCCTCAGTGAACTCTGGGCAAGAATCTAAAGTAACATCTCCTGCAAAATCTAGACCACCAAATTCTGTACTTCCAAGGTAAGCGGCTCTCCAGTGTGGAATGTTGCATTCTGAAGGTGCATCAAGAAATTTCTCATTTTATAAGCATTTAATACTTCCTTAGGCTACTGCACAATAAAGCATTAATATAAGAATTTCTGCTTGCTTATGTTAACCGAACTCTGTCCATGGTAGCCTGTGATCTAATTGGGAATGAGGAAAAGAAGAGTGTCCACCCTTGGCTCAGAATCTCAGACTAACTGCATTCTTTTGCTAAAATAGTCAGTAATAATTAGGAAAGATTATATTCCAGTCATTTGATCACAATTGAGAATAAAAATCTGTTTACATGAAACAGTGGTATTAGTGGTAAAATTCTGCACATTTATGTAGAATTTTTCTCCAGAAATACTTTGCCAATTACATCAATGGAATTGTTGTAAAAAAAAAAAAAAAAGTTGTAATTTAGTGTTGATTTAAAACTATTGATATGAAAACATCCATAGCACCTGTTCCCTTGTTTTGAAGATTTTTCTTAGAAAGGACAAAAACAGTTTTCAGAAGGACAATGAAAACTTCTGAAGGCATCCTTTTGCCAAAAACAATGTGAGGTATTTGATCCACTAAATCCTGATTATCCTCTGGAAAATATCCCATATGTTTTGTTTATTTTTGGGATTTTTTGGTACTAATTTTGGCTGGAGTGCAGAGAGCTGAATTAGTTGGCTTTGTTCATATTTATATTTTTTCATCATTCATTTCTTTGCAGAAACCTTGGTCAGGATTGGGTGCTCATTTTGGGACTTCCCTAAAATGTTCCCAATGTTTTCTGTGTGGCCACCAAGCCCAAATGAAGTTTCATTCCTAAGGTGGCAGAGGTGGACCTTGCAGGGATTGAATACCCACAGATGATTTGGTGCTCTCTGTCTAATTCTTGTAAAAGCAGTGACCTTACACAAAGACATGAGCACAGACAGGTAGAAGTGGGGTTTATAGCTGTTACAGTCAAAGCAGCAAAACTGGAGTGCGATTCCATGAGAGTCAGCTGCAGAAATTGCAGAGGCAGTCCTACTCGAGGAGGATTTTAGCAGCCAGACGTTGTGTTTGTACGGTCTGCGCTTCTGTTTCTGCTGCGGTGCCTCTGCTGGGTTGTCCTGGCTGTTTCAGAGCAGCCGTGGAGGCCTTGTGGCCTCTCCGTGGGGCCAGCAAGCCTGCGGCTCTGGGGCGGCCCGGCCCAGGCCGGCGGCAGCTGCAGCGCAGCTCCTGGGCTGCCATCGGGGAGCAATCCCTGCGCAGGGCGGGAGAGGGCTCCTGTCCCAGGCTCGGGGACTGCTCTGTCCTGAGGGCATGAATTCATGAGACTGGGGAAGAGCATCTACAGATTCTGCCCAGTGTGGACATCTCCTTCAGCCTCAGAGCTCTCCATGCATACCTAGCTGTACATACTGTAATTGAGAACCTTTTCCGGCCCCACTTCTAATCTAACCTGTTTTCAAACTACTTTTGAAAGGCAAGGTACCATCAAAACCTGTGGTGCAAAGGCATTCCTGCTTTGTTTTATTGCATTTTAGACAAAGGTAAAGAAAATCTACATGCTGTGAGTTGTCCCAGTTACTTCACTCACTAATTTACCTATAGAGGGGGTCAGCTAAACACTCTTATATTTAGTACACTAATTTTAGTAGGATTTTTGTAACTGGACCCTTGGGATTAATCAAGTAGCAGAGTAATGGTTCAGTGTAAGAAGATTTTATATACCTGATTTTTATTTGTGTTTTAAATATACTTTGTCTTGCTCAAGATCTGAAATCCAACTTCATGACAAATTTAAAATTTCAGGCAATAGATGGGTGCTTCTGTTAACATTCACTTGATGACAACCCCACAATATATTTCTGACAAGACCAAATGTCAGCTATTCAGGGTCTTCTACTGTTCTTGTTTACATTGATCATTTCTGGCTTCATTTGCTTTGATGCATGATGCCAGCAGGTAGGTTTGTAGAGCCTTTGAACACTGATGGTTTAAAGGTATATTCTTCTTCCAGACCTTCATCTGCAAATAGCATCAACAGCAACAGTTCTTCAAACCACAGTGGGTATGTACCAGAACTGCCACTGCCTTCCATGGGAGGAGATATCACAAGCAGATTGTCCAGTGATGAAGGAGAAGCGGATGGAGCTGAAGAATCTGAGAAATTAGACTGTCATTTTTCTGGACACCATCCCAGGCCTCTTGGGGTATGTGTCAGTCTCTGGCATGCCTTGCCATTGATCTTGCATAACTAGGGAGGGGAGAACAAATAAGTAATTTAATAAGAAGGTAAGGAATGAAGACCTTGCATTCTGAAAACTGTTCTAAAGAGAAAAAATACATTTAACAGAAAAGGGTAAGGGTGGGATAAGGTAGGAAGAGACCACTGGTCAGTAAACATGATACACTGATGTAGGACAAGATGGGCAGCAGAAAATCATAAGTTCTATTTCTAGATTGTCCTCTCAGTAGACCTCAAATTGGGTGTAGTTCTGCTAAGCTGAGAAAAGTTGCATTGCTTTAAATGTAACATGAACAGATTTTCTCTTGGTTGTGCAGTTCTTACAAAACTGTACCTTGCAGTTGGTGGCAGAAGGCTAGTACAGTGCTCCATTAATTTCTGTAGTCTGGTTTAAAGCAGTAATTAAATGTCATTTATCTGAGTGTTGTGGACTTAGAAACTGTTGCTTCATTCATCTCAAAATGGAAAGGCTCTGGTGGTGGCTCAAGTATGTGTTTGAGCAGCTGGTTTTGTCTTTCTCCTGTGTTAGTGAGAAATTTCATTGTAAGTAGCGGTGCTTTGTGGTATTGTCTCTGCAATGAGAATTTGTTCAAACCAAGAAGCAGTGGAAGAACTCTTGAAGTTCTTAGAGGTTGGTTCTCACAAAAATTGAGCCAAGGAATAAACTTATGTGTTTTCCATATGATATGCAGAATAAAACAAACATTGTGGTAACTGGTAGCATTGTTTGTAATCCCAAGAGCAAAGGAGAACTTGTTACTGTCAGACACCAGGAAAAAGTCTGACCCAAACATTAAATGACTGTCAGACAAAATCCTTTATTTGGTTCTTACAGAGAAAATGAGAATTACTGTAGTCCACATAACACTATAATATGCAGAAACCTCCTGTTTCCTTGGTACTATTGCACGCTACTTTGGTTTTGCTGACTACTTCTCTATGAATTAAAAACTAAAGGTTCACTGCATGGGTGCCCACACAATTCAAAAAATAATCTAAGTGCAGCCAGTTCTTGTACATGCCTCAGCCGTGAGGCGTGGCTGTCAATAGCCATTTTGGTTTAGGGTCCTAGTTCTGTTTCAAGGCAAACCCACTGACTCATCTGTTCTCTGAAATCCTAGCGTCTCTCAACTGAAGCAGTTACTGGTAGTGAAACCAGTTCTTAGTCCATATCAGTATGAAGTCAGAAAAGATAGTGTAAATCACCTCCAGTTCATGCTAAATTGCTGAATTTCATATTCAAGTAGACTGTTCTCCTTACAAAGTCCCTCTCCTGGCCAGGTGGTCATAATTGATGGGGGGAAGCCAGTAGCTACTTATATTGCCCCTTGGTGGTACTTGATGTTAGTGGTATCTCACTGGGAGGTGAGGCTAGTTTGTCACCTTAGGTGATGGTTTCAATTAACCTGTTTAACCTTGTCATGAAACAGACTTAAAATGAACAGTTGCAGTCACCACTTGCTGTCCATTAAGCTGACAAGTACTTTGAATGGATGCTCTTCTAGCATGTCAGTGCTTCTGCTGTCAGCCAGAATTGGTGTGACTGGGTCCCTTGAATGATAGAGAGTTGTCTTGTTTTTTTGAGGATGATTTGTAACAGGTTTCTCTCCTACAAACAGGCATTGCAGCAGTTCTCTGCATCATGTAGATCAGTAAGACTGAGCTGAAGCAAGAGCAGATTCCTGATTGTAACATTTCAGTGTAGTAGGACTTTTCAGGAAGTTCTCCAGATGTTATGCAAGTACTCCTGAGTGCTGCAGAATTCTCAAAATACTACTCCTCCAGCTGATTTTCATGCACTGTGAAGAGTGTATCCCATGTTCTGTTGTAGCACAGATGCCATGGATGATAGTCTACTTTTTTACTGAAATGTCAAGGGTTTGTTTATTAAGTAAATACTAAAGATGTTCCCATTGCACATTTTTTTTCTCTTCAGTTATATTTTTATTGCTGTTGTGCAACTATGAGATTTAAGACACACAGAACAGTGTAACTTGTCTTTCTGAGACAGTGAGAATTTTTTCTTTAAAAGTACCTCAGCAGTTACATTTTTTCTCTGGCACTGATTTGTTAATGAAGTATGAAATATACTTTACACTAAGCTGAAATATTATGGACATACTTCATAATTCTTAAAAAAACTATGCTGTAGATAATGAAAACCACGTTTTAATAGAAGTTTCAGATGCATGATACAAATTACAGCAGTGTTCTGTGAACTATCAATAAACATTTCATTTTTAGAAGCAACATTGAAAAACCTTTTCTTTCAGTTCTGCTCATATGGCAGTCGCTTAATGGGAAGAGGGTACTATGTCTTTGACAGAAGATGGGACCATTTTCGATTCGCACTGAACTCCATGGTGGAAAAACACTTGAACTCACAGATGTGGAAGTAAGTGGGATTTTTACCCTTCGTGGGCAATTTACATTTTTAATTCTGTAAAATTCTAAATTAAACCCTCCATGACCAGTGTTTGTAAAATTACCTCTGTATTATCGTATAGCAGTAACATATATCACAAATCTTCTCTCTCTGTTAAGGAATATACAGCCCAACAGAACAATCTCCCAGTCCAGTGCAAATTTCTGCCAGATTTAGGACTCTTTCTAATCCCTAAGAATCCTGATTTTTACTTTGAATTTTATGCCTTTATCATGCCCCTGCATCACCCATTCAGGCTTTGCTGTGCAAGACTCATGAGTTGTAAGATAAGGAACTTGGTGCCCATCTGTCTGTATGTAAGAGAGAATATGATAGGTTTTTAACCCATAGTGCTCTTACTGCCTTTGGAATCTTAAAATTCTGATTATTACTCACTGTTGACACACCTTGCCATGACATATGCAGGTTCCAAACACTATAGGATTTGACTACACAGATCCATTGAAATAGACTGCACTTCTAAAATAATGTTAATTCTTAAAAAAAAAAAAAAGTAATTAAAAGTTCATGGCATCTGCAGAGAGGATTGATTTTTGGGAGTATTCTGCTACAAAATATGTGTTCTTCTTCCAATGTAATGATGCTAAAGTGCAGTGTTTCGTGTCACTGTTTATTATCAGGACTGTGTTATGTTCATTGGATGCCAGCCATTACATAAGCAAAGTTTAATTTTTATTTAAATATATATTCTTAAGCACTAAAGCTTGTCTTGTCTGACTAACCTGGTAACTTAATGATAACAGTGCCATTGTGCTAGGAGATACAGTTTGGAAATGATTGGTTCTGCCATCAAAGGGCCAGTTTCATGTCTCTTCAGAGACTGATCATGCTCGATCTGCTTTGTAAATTTGTAACTAGTATCTGTCACCTTCCACAAATATAAATATTTTAGTTTCCTTATATAGGAAGATAAAAATTTGTTACCTATTGGCTTTGGTTGTCAGGAGGAAAGATGCTTGGGCATCTGAAAAAACATGTAGCACCACTAGTACAAACTAGTACAGAAAACAGAACCTCTATAGAAGTTATTTGATACCAGAAGTAAACAGGCCTTATCCTGCTCCTGCTAAATCTGATTTGAAAAGTATTCCCAAATTTTAACTGTTTCTGTAATCTCTCATACTTTAAAGAGCTCCAGCCATGCTCACTTGTCTGTATAACACAGGAAACTGACAGTGCCTAACCTGTTTTACTCTTCTGTTGTCCTCAACCCTCCTCTGGGCTGACGTTTCCCTGTGCTCCTCAAGCAGAGCTGGGTGTGGGGCTGCTGTTCTCTAGCTCTGCACCTGTGGCCAGAGGTTCAGGGATGCAGGGCCATGTTCTCAGAACTGTAACAGTAACAAAGTATTTTATCCCTAGTTCTCAAAGGACTTTGCAAAGGTGGGTAGGAATTGTTGGCCCTTCTTTAAAAGAGGCCTGAAGGACAGCTCTGATAAGCAGCTTTGTTTGCATTGCAAGTGGCAGGCAGTAGGACTTCCTCATTTCTGGCAGCATGGACTGCATGTAATCCCTTATGTAACTGTCATCAACAGTGTTCTGTCCAACAGTCTCCATAGGAGGAATACTTGGAGAGAACACATGTAATTAGGATTTGATATATGATAAAACAGCTCACTCAGGGCTTCTCTTTTATCATACTTCTGTGAAGGCAAAAGTAAGCATTTAAAAATGGGAAAGATGTCAGTTGTGAGTATAACAAGGGCAGGGTTATGGGGCTGTACAGCTTCATAGAAAAGAGAAATAGGATTAAACTGTGAATTAAATTTACATCTAAATAATGGGAAAAGCTCACATAATAGTGTTCCAAGAGACTTGAAGGTCTGGTTCTTTGATAACACCACAGTAGCTAAAATAATAGATGATGGCTAAATGGAAAGGAATTTGAATACATCCTACTAATTTCACAGGTAATATTATTATACTTTCTTCTCAAAAAAGTACTCAGCTGTTTATATAGCTTATCAAGCTCTGTTTAATATTTTGTCAATTTTTCAGTGTCAGTGAAAATTAATCAATAATTTACCTGTTTAATCCCATCTAACCAGCTTTCAAATGAGCTGTTGGGAATAGCACTGCATTTGGAAAGGGATGCTCTTTCCTCTTTATGCTCAATGATTAAGTGCTTCACAACCCCCCAGGCTGTCTCATTTACTACCTTAATGAAATCTAACCCGTGAGTTTAGGTTGATATTGAAACTGTTCCACAATTGAACTTTAAAGTAAAACATATGCAGTTAATGAAACATAGTGAGTAGGATATGTATAGGTGCCACTGTCAGGCATTTTTGCATTTTTTAGTTGTTTGGTAAAATAAGAGAAGGAAAAAGAAAATAAAATTTGTAATGATGTGTTTAAATTGTAATACGCTTATGCACTTAATTGCTTTATGTGATTAATAGAAGAGGAATCAAAATTATAATGGACTAGATTTGCCTTTTTGACTAAGTTAATGGAAATTATTTCCTACCTGCATTGTTTGGATGGAATTTTTATGTATCTCTCTTCTTTTCTCTTTCCTTTCCTTTCCTTTCTCTTTCCTTTCCTTTTCTACTTAGGAAAATTCCTCCTGCAGCAGACAGTCCCATGCCTTCTCCAGCAGCACATGTCTCCACTCCTTTTCCAGCATCAGTCTTACAGCCCTTCAGCAACCCCAGTGCGGTGTATATTCCTTCAACACCTATCAGTTCAAGAATCACTTCTTCTTACATAATGACATCAGCCATGTTATCAAATGCAGCCTTTGTGACAACGACAGAGACAAATTCCATTATGTCACACACCACAGCTTTTCCTCACGTGGCTGCGAGCCTAAGTATCATGGACTCAACTTTTAAGGCACCATCAGCTGTGTCACCAGTGCCAGCAGTCATCCCTTCCCCATCCCACAAGCCATCCAAAACAAAAACCAGCAAATCCTCAAAAGTGAAAGACCTGTCGTCTCGGAGTGATGAGTCTTCAAGTAACAAAAAGAAAAAGCCGCAGTCGTCGTCTTCATCGTCGTCATCGTCCTCATTATCTTTGCAGACATCTTCCTCATCTTCATTTTCAGGGTCCCACAAAAAGAACTGTGTCCTGAACCCCAGTTCAACGTTGAACTCCTATCAGGCGACATCCTCCTATAACAGTGTGTCTGTGCACAATACCAATAATGGAACAAGCCCACTCAGTGCCAAATCGGAGCCCTCAGGACGGACTTCATTGTCAAGTAGTTCAACAGACTCAGTGAAACACATGAGCATGGTAGTGAGCAGTATTGACTCTTCTAATCTGTCTGTATCTTCTCTCGTGCACCACTCAGGGGACCACTCCCTGGGAGCACATAATGCAGTGTCTTCTCTACCCCTTTCTTTTGACAAATCAGAAGGAAAAAAACGTAAAAACTCTAGTTCTAGTAGCAAAGCCTGTAAAATCACTAAAATGCCTGGTATGAATAGTGTTCATAGAAAGAGCACTGCCAACCTTATTTCTGCGGTGCCAGATCCTACAAGCAGCTCCATCTCTCGGCAGGTAAGGGACTCTTCCAGTTATTTTTTTGCAGATTATGTCTGACTTCCTTGAAATATTTCATGCATTCTGAAAAGAAAATACCACGTTTGCTTCAGATGGGTTTTCATCACACAACTTACTTTCTAGGTTAATACAGAAACGTATTTGTATTTGTTTTGTACCAGTCATAGAAAGATGTTTCGAGAGTTAAAAAATTATATATATATATATATATACACTTTCTCAAAATATTTTTATGAGATTTTTAATTCAATTATTAAAGTAGCTATTTGTATCTCTGAAAGTAAAATTGAATGTCCAGAATGGATAAATAATTTTTAGAAAAAAATTTTTTTCTTAATTCTCATCTCTCTGAAATAAATTGTTATTGAAACAGAAAGATGAGAGTCAGAATTTCTGTTTATTTCTTTTCCCAAACTTGTTGCTGGTTCATTTCCTAATGTTATGCAGGTCTCTTCATATCTCTTCTGTAAAGCACATCTACCTTTCTCCTGGGCAGAGTCTGAGGTGCCTGATCTCAGATGTTGCTTCCTGTTTGAAACTGGAAAAATTAAGAAATTAAGATCTTAACCAGATGACCTTTAGTGGACACTTGGTTACGTTTTTCAGTGTACATGTATTCACAGAATATTGAAGTCAGTGCAGCAGATCAGGTTACACACGCTTGCTTCATTGATAGCCAGAGAGCTTTGGCTCCTTTTTCAGTGGTGCTACGTAAGGACGAAAGTGTATGTGAAGTAAGATCTGGTGGGAAAACTGCCAATACAATCTTCATAATGATCTACTGTTTCATTCTGCTGCTGTCCAGTGCTGTGAATGCACACAAAACAACGCTTGGCCCTGGTGTCTGCAAGACAAAGCCATAGAAAATAAGATACCTCAGAGAATCCAGAGAAGGTAGCTTAGGAATCCTTTGGGTTGGGTTTTTTGTTTTGATTTTGTTTTGGGTTTTTTTGGGTTTGTTTTTTTTTTAACTCTCATTTCCTAAGGATGTTGCACATAAAAACAAGTGGAATTTGGAAAAGAAGATGCTAAGGGCAAAGCAATCCATAAGTAATATGGCAGAAGAAGGAGAGGAAAAAAGGAATAAATGAATCCTAAAGCTGGTATAGGAGACAGAATGAAGGTCTCAAAGAATGGCCTGGCCTATTTTCTCTTTCCTACTTCCAGCAGAAGTGCAACAGAGATGACTTGTTTGGCTTTTTAAAATAGGGAGTGGCACTGTCTTTCTATTGTAAGCCTCTTAAACATGTCCTGCAATCAGAACTGATCTTCAAGTAACTGAAGTCAGCAGAGGTTGCTGTAAATTTTTCCTTCTGTGACACAATCTGAATTTTGAAACGTGTGCCCAAAAAGATTACATTGCCCTGAGGTTTAAGGTGTCAAATGGAAAGAAAAAGTAAGAACAAATTGGTACTTTGGTACAAACATGGATAATAGGAAATGGAGTGTATCATCTTTTCACAGGACACAGACTGTATCTGTAGCTAGTGCAGTGTGAGGAAATCTTGAATCTGAGCTCAAATTCTGAGCTCCCTTGGGATCAAATCTGTTCCTGTGTGTCATTCCTGTTTCAATTTGTGATGTATTTCATTGTGTTGCACAGTAATAGAAGTAAATAAACCACAAGAAATCAATCAGGTCTTTGCTGAATATTTGTAAAAATTCTGACAAATATTTTTTTCCTAAGTAAGAGGTAAAATATTTCTAATGAGTGTTAAAACATACAGATAGTTAAACGTTATATATATATATGTTATGTGTATAATTATATATGAGACCAGGTGTATACATACATATATATATGTATACATGTTTATGTATATATGTAAAAGTTGGTCGCACTTTCCTCTTATACTGCTGGTTTTTGGAGCTACAGCAGTAGTCAAAAATAGGAGCTAAAATGGAGTTAATTGTATTTCTGCAGTCTGGCTGGCAGCTAACTGTCTTTGTGACAAGGATACTGTATGCAACACAACATAAATGGAATTTGTACCCATTTAAGCATATGGGTCAAATAATATTATGTACTCTACATGTGTTTATTGAGGCTCTGGAGAGTACAATACTTACATTCCCTTTTAAGCTGTACTGTTTGACTTGCTGTGTTCTAGTAATGCAATTACAGTAAAAATCCCACCCAAAAAATGGTGTGGCTTAAAATCTTGCTGCTGTTCCTTCATGCAATAGGGCAAATTGAAGAGACTAAGAACACAGCAACTGGTGATAGGTTCAGACATAGTTTTCTTATTTAATCCAACTCTGGACTTGATAGGTAGTAACTGGAAGTGTTAACCATTGGGTTTTGAAGTGCACTTTATTTTTAAAAGACACGGAAAAAGGGGATTTGAGTTTTGGCCTTCCACTGATACTTTTGAAATGGTGTTTCCCATCATTAAAGACCCAAGGCATCTGGGAACCCCCTTTCAGAGTGCTGTACCTATTCAGCCTGTGTGACTGTTTCTCCTTTTAAAAGGAGGACATGTATTTATTATGAAGGGGTTTATGAATGCTGTAATGGTGTATGTAGAGAAGAAAGATTTGCAGATGTGTCCTGATTTTCTGAATGACCAGGAAAGATACGAGGTTGTGTATTTTTAGTCAAGATTTGTAGTTTGAAGAATGTTATCCTCTAGAGAACAGCTGGGACAGGCAAAACAAGCTGAAGGGAGCAGGACAGGCAAAGGCCCATCCTTTTAATCTTCAGGCACCGTGGGAGCACCTTCAAAACCGGCTGTAAATAAAAACTTTAAACTTTTATTCTGGATAGAATGTGAGCAGAGAACACTGTTTCAAACAATCTCTGTGTGAGAAAGGGCAGGTGTGGAGAAGAAGAGAGAGGCTGCCTTTCACTCTGTACATGAAATGAATAACAATGCTGCGGAAGGGGAGGAGAAAGCTGCTCTTGGGAAGGCCCTCCCAGCCAATGCTGAAGCCACACCAAGCCAGTAAGAAACTGGCTACCTCTCCATCAAAGGATTAAAATGATGTTACTTGAAGTCAGTGACTTTGTAAGCAACTATTCACGCTGCAGTCATCTACCATTTGCAGACAGGTGTCCATGGTTAATTTTTATCAGTCTTGTAACCCCTGAGGAACTACTCCTCTGACTCAACAGCTGTGTCCCTTCTTGTATTGCAAGAGAAATACCTGCACCATGTTTACAGGTCATTGTAGAAAAACCTATGACAGGCTGCTCTTGCAGAGTGCTGTAAATTCAGAAACATTGCAACAAGCAGATGGAATATTGCAGTATTATAACTAAGTACTTTTAAAATGTATGTATGTGTACTATAATTTACACTCATTCACAAAGAAATTCTCTGGTGCAGTAAATGGATACAAATGCAAATTTGAACCACTGGAGTTTGATTCTTGTGAATAATATTTGCTTTCTTGAGTAATGATATATGGGAAAAAAATGACATAACTTAGGGCATGCCCTGGTGCTTGGCCACCTAGTTTAAGCTCCCCAGGAGTGGGGAAAGTCTCCTGGGGAGGATCCCATGACCTGGAGCACTCTGTGCTCTCTGAATAGCTGCCCTAAGTGACTCCAGTAGCTAGAGAAACCAGTATTTCAGTCTAGAGAGGTGGTGGGGGGGTTACAGTTTATATTCCCTCAGCAACTGTTCTGTATGTTATTTTCTGACCTGTAACAGTATTTATGTGCCTTTTAAGACTATTTAAAATATACAGGCTCTGAGAGATGACAATGATTCTGTCTGAGGCGTTTCTTTTGCAATAGCAAAATACCTGCAGTCCAAATGCAACACAATTCTTACCGTGTTACACAGGGAAGGCCATCACCAGCACCTGAATTCAACTGACAAATATGCCTCTCAATACTGCTCAATTAATGTTTTTCAGATTGGAAAAAATAGCAGTGTAGCTTTGTCACAATCCAGTCCTTCGAGTACATCAAACCCAGTACACAACAGACAAGTAAGTTGCTTTTAAAAAAGTGTACTTAAGTAGTCTGCAAGCATTTTTGAAACATTTTATACTATAAAACCTTCAAATACAATTTATTTATGAATACAGTTCTTTATAGAAGCTGTCTTTTGGTGAACTAATACTAGATTTCTCCTCTCATGTAATTTTTTCCAGCTATTTTCCCCTCCAAGAATTATGAGTTACAATTTTTTTGCTTCTTTTTCACCACCTGTATTTCAGCTCAGGTTGGCTCACGTGCTGCTCGCTGGATGTTGCTTTGGTGATAGATCAGGCTCAGCAGCAGCAGCAGAGCTCTTGGGTTTTTCTATGCAACTTCTCCTGCTGAGCAGGATGGCACAGCAGAGTCCCCAGACTGGCACAGAAGGGACAGCATTTAAAAACAGGCCAGAAGTGAAGAAGCAAAGGGAGAGCAGAAACAGGACAGAGAGGATGAGGTGCTTGACTATTCAGAGAAACTAATCTGAAAGCATAACTAACCCATGTGTAATGGGAGTTCTTCTTAAACAGGCAATGAGTTGGATAATGATAATAAATGCTGTAACTCAGCTTTTTTGATCCAGCCTGGTTTATCTTAATATGGCTCTTAATTTGACTCTCCAAGTACTTTATCAAGAATTTAATATCAAGTTCTTTAGCGTGAAAATGTTTCACACCTCAGCAAGGTATAGTCACAAGTAATCTAGAGGATTTTTCTGTACAGCCAGTGTCTTAGAATTCTGTTATGTATTCTGGCTAAATCATGCGTGAATAATTATTCCAAATGGTTGTGCTTCTTAGTTTCTGCTGTGTAGACACAGGAAAAGAATAATAATGATAATCCACCACTATATGCCCATTCAAAATACTCTGAATAACTCATATCTTGAGATGAAATGCCAAACAGTAATTTTTTTTTCTCTCACTGCTGAATACAAAGCATTATATGTATGGAAGAACTACACTGAAGGGGAAAAAGTGGAAAATTTCTTCATACTTCTAGGGAGTGGTGTTTTCCTGTGTGGCACTGTCATCCAACTGCCAGTGACAAACTGTTCTGAAGTGCAAAGCTGTTTTTGTTTTAACATCTTGCTCCTGTGTTAGTATAACATACACACTACCCAAGGAGCAGAACTTGTTGGGATCTGTTGCCTAGATCCCACGGGGAAAACCTAAGAGTACAAAACATTAATTTTGTGTCAGCTCTGTGTAAACTGAGATTATTGCAGAGCTTTTCAGCTGCCTGTTTTCATAACTTTATCAAAAATAGAAGTGTTTGCTTGTTTTAAGCCCCACAAACTCTTTATTTTTAAAAATATGTTTCTGTCAGTTTTGTAGTTGAATGTGGAGCTCAAAGTACAAATACAAAAAAATCAAGTTGATACTAAGTTTTATTAAACATTTTTTTTTAACTTGCACAGGGTTTTAGTATTTGGAACCATGAATAATGATTCCCTATTTAATAAATGCTTGTCACTCTCAAATCTGAGCTGCTTTGTTGGCAGCTTTTATCTCCAATCTAGCAATTGAATAGTCTCTAAATAAAAATCCTTTCTTAAACTATGCTGTAATATTTCATTATAAAGGTGTTTATAATTAGGTAACAATAAGTGGATCTAGAAGTGTATGCTATGTCAGTAAAGGTATTACTGTGGAAGCTGAGCTCTCTTGTTTTGAATGTTAGTGTTGCTGTAACCATGATAATCAGAGAGTCCAAGTGAGGCAAGGATTGGTTCTGTAGGCAGAAACAATTTCTGCTGTACACCAGGGTTTATAGTTGGAAAAATCTGGCAAGTTTTCATGAATACATCACAACAGCAGACTTCTAACAATGCAGTTGGAAGCAGAGTTGCAGCTGCCAAGCTAAATGTGCATATGGAGCAGGTCCTCTGGACTGCCTCCGCTGTGTTCCCTGGCCAGGCAACCTGACAGAGCTGTCTGCTGGTGCAGAGGGGGAGCCAAAGGGAGGAGGAAATTGTTGTTCTCAAGAGAAGGGAGAAGGGTCCATAACTCATCACAGGGTTGCTGGCTGGGTGAGAATGTGGCATTTGGAAAATTGTGTTGGGCTGTAAACCCAGTCTTGTTTGCACCTGTGACTGCCCGGGCACAGTGCGGCTGGGAGAGCTTCCCGCTGCCCTTCCCAAAGCAGGCGGTGGGAGTGAGAGGACACAGGCACTGCTGGGAACGTCACCTGCCACCCAGAGCTGAGTGTTTGTCCCTATTGAGTGGTGAGCTGAAGGTGGCCTGTAGTTGTTCTGATGTCACAGGAGAAGCTCCCTTTGATCATTTGCTCCATGTGTTGAAGTTCGCTCGGGTACTCCCGCGGAACTGGTGGATCATGAGAATTGTTGTGGGCCTGGCAGTTCTCTCCCGTTGCATTAAACTCCATCAGGTTAAACTCAAACGCATTCTTCTCAATTCATGTTTAATATGTCTATTGCTGCCCCTCTTTGAGACCCTGAACAAGGGATTGTATACATTAAAGCATGCCTGTTTTTCCAGCTATTCTTTAGTAAAAGAAATACTACTTTTCCCTACAAAAGCGACATGGTCTTTAACAAAAATTAATGGAATGGTAGTTTTACAGTCAAATTATTTGTGCCTGTATGTATTAAAAGTTTGTTTTCTCCAGCTTTTATTCTTGTTCTAGGTTTTTAACTAATCAAGTCTTTTTGTCTTCATAGTGCTTTTAGGTGCCTGAAAGTGTTAACACTTCAAGACCTCAGTATGCGGTGGTTTTTAAATACTGAGTAACTAGATCATTTTATTAAGGGAAGGTGACAACGTGTATGCTGTGTGAGGATTCCTTGTGCATGAAAACATGCTGTGTAGAGGAAAAGATTCGTCAGAGTTGTCGTCTAATTGCTGCTCTTTATTTGTAATGATAACCAAGTTAATGAACATGAGATTCACCAAAGCTTACTAAAATCAGACCGTCCCAAAAGGAAATATGCCATTTATTCAAAGCAGTTCCTTTTCTTAAAGGTCTAATGTACTCAGTAAACAGGGAGGAAATTTAGTTCAGGGACTTGAAATAAATTCCTGCTTTGAGTACTGTCAGCCACAGACATTATTGAAGTGTTTTATACCAAAAGACATTGTGTGATTTTGAACCTGGCTCTGGTTTCTCTTTTAGAAGACATCAAACCGGACTGGTAGAATAAGGACTCTTCCATAACAAGGAAAAGGAACCAGCCTATAATCTCTAGCTCTCAGCAGCCCTACTCCACAGGGTTTTTCTTTTCTATGTCCTGCAGATGGATTTAATCTTTTATGAATTTGTGGTTTTAAAGAGAATTAAATTTACAGAAAACTGTAATAGTGATTTGTTTAGTTTTTCCACTTGTATTTGCCACTGATCTGTGCGTTCTGCTTGGTTATGTTTCATGCCTTTTAAAGCTGTTAGCGTTGCAATGCTCCCTTTGTTTCCTAACCAGAACACAATGGACATTCCAAAAAAAAAAAAATCCAGATCATGATTTGAATTTATTTAAGGGATCTCCAAATTTTTTCATTAAATAAAAATTACAGTAATTCTGTATTTAAGCTTGTCCTATGGATAAAAATTGAGTGCATTTCTTAGTAATTTGCAAACAGCTGGGGCACTGCAACTTTAGGGACTAATCCTGATTGGTGCTCTGTACCTACAGCATTTAATAATTTCAGTGGGAATTCTGAGTGTTCAGCCTCTTCCAGGAGCAGGCTCTTAAGGAATCTATACTTCAATCAATGCATAGCAGAATTTTGCACCGAACTGCAATTACTGTTATCAGGGTCCAATGTGTAAAATCCCCATATCTTGGGGGATTTCCAGACCCTTAAGAACACAGCACTTGATAACTTCAGTGAGCAGTTTGGGTTTGCTAGGACAGGAGTTGAGCAGATTGGCTTGCATTAATAGAATTGCACTGACAGTGTTTCTTATAGGATTACTGAATAATTTTTTAATAAAATATAGATTTTATAATCAGGAAGCCAATACTAGGTACTGGAACAATAGTACAGAGGAGTTAATTTTTATTTCTACAGTGTTAAAAGTGCACTTATATGCTGGTTTATTTACATCTTGGGGAAAGGCGAGAGACTGCAAATAGGGAGATTATTACTACTTTCTTTTTTAAAAAAAGAAGGGTTAAGGCAAATTTTAAGACTAAAAATGTTTAAGCAATTATAAACAAGGCTAGACCCTTTGAAAAAAGTTTAGAAATATTCTTAAAATAAATTTTTATAGTGTTAATTTTGTAATAATTTATGTTTTGCTATACTTCAGAGCTAACTGACTGGTATAGTTTCAGAAACAGTATGAAACTTAGGAAAGTTTAAGCAATGTTTATATTTTTAAAATGTTCTTTGAATTATGTTTTTATTGTACATTTCTTCAGACTGAAAAATGTGTACATATCTTTGTTATTTTTGCACAATTTTTGTCTTGTTCAGTTTTAGGAGCAGTACTATGTTGATTTTTTTAATTTATTTTGAGTTATAAAACTGCAGGATTTTAAAAATCTCAGTAACAAAGTCATCCTCTGTAATCAATGAACTGCTATTTCTAGTTGTTGAGGGAAAACAGTGGTTGTGAGATTCAGTGGTTGCTTCTGAGAAATAATGCTAATCAGTGACTGAAGGAGCAATTTTGTAGTTTTAGGAAGCTTTAGCTGTTTCCATGCATCTTTTAATTGGAAAGCTGAATTATGGAGCCTGTCCTTCGAATGCTGCTTAAATTTGATTTTCACCTGGCTTACACCTGACAGCATTTCAGGAAAGTTAAGCACGAAGTAAAATCCCGTGGTGTTCTTTCATCATCAAAGAATCATTATTTAATTAAACGTATCAGAAATTTTAGCCTGCAAAATGAAACGGAAGTAAACTTTTGGGAAAAAGTGGATACAAACTGGACCAGCCTATAATGCATTCTTAGTGTAGCATTCACTCGTAGTTCTTTTTCTTCCCCATTTGCCTGAAAACCTTGTGATTTGTTTCCAGCAATAGAGGCTCAGAAGCTTTGGTTGTTACACATACGCAATGCATAGGCCCGTCAGCCATAAAAAGCGACTTGGATAACTTGTATGCCTTCTTTTGTATCGATGTAACAATTGTAAATAGTGCTGATCGACCTTTGTAGAGAATAGTTTATACAGCATATTCTATTATTGCTGATTCTCAGTGAACTATTGTTTTAAAAAAAAAGAAGAAAAAAAGAAATTTTTCTATTTACACCTTATATTTTGTTATGCTGTTGACCCATGGCACTTTAACAAAACTCTGTGGGTTTTGCATAGCTGGTCAGTCATGGGATATATTAAATAACTGTTGTTGCACAGAAATGAATTTGCACCTGCTATATTGTGCTTTCCTACTACAGATTTTAGAACCTTTTCCAGAAGACTTTTGAAGAAAGCATGTCCAATCATTCTAAGAAAAAAAATGCCATACTTGTACAGCCAATTTCTTTTCTACAATCCATATTTTGTAACACTAAGTATTTTCATTCTTTGTCCTGCACCTTTATGTATTAGCAGTATCAAATAGAATTCATTCCATGCTTGTGATAATTGTAAGCAGAATAAATGTCTAAAGTAGGTGTAAATAGTAAATTCTATGGCTTACAGTTTAAAAAAGGAAAACCAGAACAAACATGTATCTGATTGATACTGCCATGGTTCAACACCGGGCCTGGAGATATTCTCTAGTGAGCGATTGTATTTTTTGTTTTTTTGCTTTATTTTTTTTTTTTTTTTTGTAACATGGCTTTGTAAATAAAATAATTTATATGTTTGTAAGAAACAGATGGGGTTTGTCCTTATTTCTCTTTGCAAAGCAAAAATGGTGTATATTGCAAGAATGCCCTTTCTCTTCCCAGAGGCTGAAATACACTTTGCAGATGCTCTGCACTGAGAGTTCCATGGCAGCTCAAAAGATGTGCCCAGCTTTCTGTACCGGGCTGAATTGCCCTGGGATTATTTTTGGCATTCATGTCTAAAATATTTCTGTATTTACATGTCAAGACACGTGCAGCAATCAGCTATTGAGGTTTTTTTGCACTGATAAATAATTTTTAAATTCCTTTGCTTAGCTGACTGCATTTTCTCATTCCTTATCAGTATAAGAATTAACTTTGTTACAGCTGCTAGATTTAGGAATTCTCACTTCAATGGGCAGTACAAATTTATAACCAGTCTTTTATGTCGTTAATACTAAAACCACAGCTCTTATCTAGGCATTAAGATTCTTGTTCTGTGCAAAGCCTGTTCCAATTACAGATCAAATGAGACTGAAATTGTTCACTGGCTCGACAGCTCTGCAGAGAGGATTGCAGATTTTTCTCTCGCAAGCACCCTCTTCTGCAAATCTGGGGAAGATGTACATTTTCCTCCTCTTTTTATGAACTCTCTGGAAACTGCCTTGGAGATACTGTAGGGAAGATGCTCACAATTGCAGTACCTCTTTTAAAAGCAAACCATTTGGACTGCAAACTGCATTTTTGTGTGCACGCACTCAGAACCGGCAGAGGATATGAAGCTGGGCTGCCTTGCAGGAAAAGGGAATTGAAGGAGGGAAATTTTACCTTCTAGGTAAAGAGCTTTTTCTGTGATGTCTTGCATTTTCTGATACCTGTCACAAAAGCTAATCCTGAATTTCCTCTTCACTGTCTAATTAATGCCTTGATCCCAGATACTTGTATTTTTTTATCTTTATCTTTTCTACTACAGAAAAAATTAATATCATGAAGTAGCATTAGATGCTGAAGTTTCATCTGATTAAAGTGGTCCCCATGTGTTGCTAAAGAGTAACACTGTGTTCATAAGATGCTTTGCTATTTCTAGCTGCCATTAGAAATCAAAACTACAGCCAAGAAAACAGAATGTGGCTGACATATTAGTTGTTGGCCATCATTGCCTATGGCCAGTTGAAGACCAGTGACTTTACTTCCCAAAAATGAATCAGTAGTTTTTTAGCTCTTGTGGGTTTGTTGGAATGATCTATAAGCTGTTATCATATTTGGAGCTGGGTTTACCCTCCTTTTTTTGGTTATGCACAAGTATTTTGCTTGTAGCACTCCTCTCCTGCTTGTGTTCTCTAACTTGCTCTAAATACCACCCATTTCAGAGGGAAGCAGATCACACTGTAGCTTCTTTATTCATTGCACTCTCATTTTTATGCTTCTGGTTTTGCCATGGAACTATTTATTTCTGAAGAAAGCCATTGCTGTGTGCAACCAGGATCTGTTTTATTCTTCCAAATCTGTCAGGATTCACAATTGGAAAAAATGCCAAATACTGATACCAGAAATATTTGGAAGAGAGTCATACAACACATTCAGACTTCAGAACACAAGAATATTTATTTCCTGCAATTTTTGCTATGCTGTTTTGCTCCTTGAATACTTCCTGAAAGCAACTATTCAAAGCAAAAGGAGTATCTCTTTTAAAAGATACTTTCCTAAGTAGCAGAAAGCTCAAGCTGATCATTCAGCAGCAGGTCCCAGGCTACCCTTTGACTGGAGGATCCATGGCAGACGGTACTAAGCTCTTGTTCTCATTTTGTAATGCACCACATTGACACAGGCTGGATTCTTTTGTGTGGGGGTTTTGCTGTTTATGGCTGTTTATTTAGGCTGTGATCTGTTGTCCCTACAGAAAGGAGAAGAGAAGCTGTAGGGGAAGTTTGCCAGCAATAATAATCAGGATCCAGGAGAACTTGATTTGAGGGTAGGGACACCAGTAGGGATTTGAGATTTCAGCTGTGCCCTTTGCAGATTTCCAAAACGTGACATATTAAGCTCTGAAATTAAATCTGGGTTTGATTAATCTGGAGCAGTTGCTGACATGGTTGATGTGAAACCACAAGGGTAGTTTTTCAGAAAAGCTATGATGGACAAAGTGCATTTACAGAATCCACAGGTGTGAAAGCCTTTTGGTGTAAGTACAAAGAATGGCCTGGTGAACACGAGTGCAGCCCTGGGAGTCGTGTGCCTGTGTCAGCTCATTTCCAGCCTGGCCCTACTGAGGCAGCAGATGAAATGGTGATGGAGGAGACATCACTGCAGAACAGAAACCATCATCCCTTCCCAGTGGGAAATTTCTTCAGTGCTGATTTGGAGAGCTGTGGCACAGGTAAGTGACGTAAGTCACTACTGGAAAATGACTACATAGGCTCAACCTCTTTGCCTTTCCCACCACAGGTGCAGAACATACATATATATAAATGTTTTATTTATATATATATATATATATATATATATCTATCTTGCCTCAGTTCTAAGCTGTTTTCAACAGCCTACAAAATAAACCTTCCCCTCTGATTAGCTCTGCTCTTAAATTGCAATTTTTTGCCTTCCTTTTATTTTAGTTTTCTATTATTGTGACCCATAATCAATTGGTGTGGTTTTTTGGGCATTTGAGGTTTTTGTTGTTTTTCTAATCTTGCCTTGAGCTGCTCCTTCCATGTTACTTTTCTTTAGGATTTGTGTTTGTGACACCAACAAGGGCTCTTCCTGGTAACTCTGCTTTTACAAAGTACTGCCTGAAGTGACTACAGTTAGAGTAGATGTGTGGATTTGCAGACAAGTACAGGAAAAGACAGGGGTTACTCTTCAGAAACACAAACCTTTGGAGATGCACAATCCATACTTACTTCTGTTTCCTAACTGCATGCCCACCTTTTTGTTGCTCAACATATCTATTGAACTATGGAGTGTCAGAGACACTGAGGCGATGGAGCTCTGATCTCTCCACCCTGTGTAGTGTGAACGCTTTCTACAGATACTGCTGGAATCAAAGTGTCTGTGCTTTGAAGAGCTATGGGCTCAGGGCCATTCTTACACAGGAAAATATGTCTCAAAGAATGCAAGCTCCTGCTCAAGTAACTTCTTTATTCCCCTTTGCCTTCAGCAGGAGTCCAGCCATAGTTCCAGGAAATCAATTCTGTGGCTTTTCAGCCAACTGAGAAGTGGACAGTTCTGTGACAGTAAAGTCTTCTGATATCAAACATGGCATTTGGTGACTTATTCTTACTTCTCCTTGACTCAGAAACAAAAAGTATTTCTGTAATTCCTGATGTATTTTTCCCACTACATGATTTCTGATGGCAGGTTTAGCTTTTATTCTACAGCTGACCGGGGGTAAAAAATACCAACATTGATGGCTGAGACTGATGACTGTGGGCCCTTGTTCTTGTGGAGAGGACTGGGATGGCTCAACAAGCCCAGTGGGGCTATGCCAGACATGCTGCTCACACAGAAGGAAGGGCTGCTGGGAGCAGTGACACTGGGAGCAGCACTGGCAGCAGAAACTACAATATAGCAAAGCTTAAGAATCTGAGGGAAATGAGGAAGATAAAAAGTTGAATTACAACCCTGGAATTAAGGAGAGCAGACTTTGTCGCCTGCAGACATTTTTTTGGAAGAATTAAACAGAAGACTGACCCAGGAGAGGAAGCTGAAGCACAGGAACAGTCCGTTCTGATCTGCAGGAAGCTGAGCAGACATGGGAGAAGGCCAGTGTAAGCCTAAACCTAAGCCTAAAAACTAAATTTAAGCCTAAACCTAAGTTTAACATTAACCCTAAGCCTCAGCCTAAGCCTAACTTTAAGACTAAGCCTAAATTTAAGCCTAAATTTAAGCCTAACTTTAGGCCTAACTTTAAGCCTAACTTTCCGCCTGACATAGGCCTAACTTTAGGCCAGACTTTAGGCTTAACTTTAAGCCTGACTTTAGGCATAATTTTAGACCCAAATCCTAACCCTAATCCCTAAGTCTAACCACTAACCCAAACTCTAGGCCTAAGGCTATTCTATCATTCTGCAAGGGGACAGGAATACAGGTTAAATACACTTTTCTGTTTTGTAGAATCGAGAGATGTTTAAATATGGATTTGCTTTAGAGGCAGCTAAAGGCAGATGGGTGTATAGCAGAAAATTCATCAACAGGTCAGCCCTCCATAGAAGCCTTTAGGAACCATACAGATTAATAACACCAGAGCACAATATTACAAACCTGATGAATCCATTTCTTAGTATAGTTTTAATCTTGGAAAGACTGCTAGACTTTTGTTCATAGGTTTCTTTATATGCATGGAGTTCTTAGAGCTAATCATAGGAGAAAAAAATCTTTAAAGGCTCTGTAGCAGGCCCCATTGTGAAGAAAAGCTTGTTCTGTCTTGAGATTCTGCCTTAAGACACCTGTGGCCACATGGTTTCAAACTTCTTGGCCAAGTGTTCTGAAAAAAAAAGCATTGCTCCTGACAAATAAGAGGTGTATATAACTGGATAAACAAATTGCAGTGCCTAGACCTTGTCTCAGATGTCTCTACCCCTGCTCACACACATAAAGAAACAATATAAAAATACTCCCTATATTGAACTTACAGGTTTTTTATTTGAGTGAAAATACAGCCTTTTATTAGGCAAGAGATTCCTTTATCTTTTGTGTTCTGCTGAAAATTTTGTGCTGAGGAAATACGAGGATGGCAATTAAAAAATTTCTTGCACCTCCTACACAAATCATGTGTATTTACTTTCTGTACAAATGATTTCTGTGTAGTAACACATTGCACTTGTACTGCACATTTCTCCAACCTTCTCTGAACTTCTGTACTTTACAGTAGTTAAAGATCTCAGCCTTCCTCTAACTTCATGTAACCAGTATTTTGGAATTGTTTTGCAGGTGGGCATACTAAGATATGCAGAGGCTGGATAATTTGTCCCAAGAGTAAGAGCAAGTCTTTAGCAACTCTAAGTCTAACATTTGGATTTCATGACTATAACGACTCAAACATACAGAATTTGTGAATTTGCATTTGATTGTACTTCTAATTTAAAAGGCAAACATTTTAGTTCCCAGAGTCTCAAACTTGCCTTAGTGTACTTGGGCTTCGATACTGTCTCTCTTATTTTGCTCTGAGGGTAGGTGACATATTCCCAACAAAAGATTTTATGTCATAAAATTGTAGAATAATAGAATCATTGAGGTTGGAAAACATCATTAACTGAGCACTGCCTACTCCACTGTATTTTCAATATCTAGTTTTAAAATACACATTATTTGCAATAATTGGAGACCCAGTAATGTTTTTATCAATGTTGAGAAGAAAGAAAAATGATAACAATGTTTATTTTGAAACACTGTTAGAAACCTTCTGAATCAGCACTGCTCTGTAGCAGCTACTGCCCACAAAAGACAGCAGGTGCCCAATATTTATTTATAACAATTGGCATTTGCCATATATACAGGTGTGAAAATATTGAGAAGAGAAGGGTACTTCTGAAAGAGCTCATTCAGTACAACTCCTGGCTGCAGACATTCTGCAGTGAACTATTGTTATATCTTCTGGGAGGAAAGGGAACATTACATAGAATATCGTACTGGAGATAGGTGAAGCAGAAGCTACAGAGTTGTTAATTTATCTGTCAGCTGCACTGGCATGCAAAGTGTCTTTCCTTCTCCTCTCTTTCTCACCCTTAACATTGCCTCATAATTATCATGGCTGAATGGAGAGCTCTCGACAAAGTCAGAGGCAAAAGGCAGGTACACAGACTGTGGAAGCAGGGGTGGACTGCCCTAGAGGAATAAACACTGCCTAGGCATGCTGAAACACAACCAGGGAAGCTCAGCTGGAGTTGGAATTAGTGAGGGATGGGAAGGACACTTCCAGTACATTCATGTGGAAGGAAAAGTAAGTAAAATGTGGGCTCCACTACATGTGGCAGGTAACCCGGTGCCAGAGCACAGAGAAGTGATGGAGGCACGCTCATTGCTGCCTTTGCTTCAGGTTTTAACTGGAGAGGTCTGTGCTCAGAGCTTTGGGCAGAGTTTGGGCTGTGAGGTACTATCCCCAGCACATCTGAGTGAAGGATTGCTTATCCTCCATCTCTAGAAGCCTATGGGAAAAGCTGGCCTTGATTCAGGGGTACAGGCTGATACCATTCCTGTGTAGCTGAGCACTGGAACACAGAGCAAATGATGTTGTGGAGTCTCCATTCTGGAGACAGTAAAAACTTGACAAGGCAGTGAACAACCTAAGCTGGTGTTTGAAATTAGCCCAGTTTGAAGAGGAAAGGGAGTTGACCACATGATCTCCAGAGGACAATTTCTACTTAATTATTCTGCTGTTCTGTACAGTAAAAACAACCAAAAAATGGTTCTGGTTGTTGGGATAATTAATGCTCAGAAGCTCGGTATTTCTGTAGTTAAGGACTTTCCTCTCTAAGTGTGTAGTATAAAATCCCCTGATGAGGAGCTCACCTGTATCTTAGAAGTCCTTGGGTCACACAGAGGGAAGGTGCAGTGGGATCTTCCAAATCTGCTACAGCAATGGCAGGACCAATCCCTGCAGCTCCCCCTTTGCCCCCTGGCAGAGTGCTTCCCAATTTCCATGCTGAGGTGCAGCAGAGGCAGGGAAAGCCTTAAAGAAGCTGCTCTCAGTAGCATTTTTGGCACATCTAGGGATCCTTCCCAGCCTGTATTTCTCTTGTCATTTCCCACAGCTCTTGACTTCAGTCCTCTGACACTCCCATTTGAAAGAACATGTCCATCTGCCTGGTATCCCCTGCAAAACAAATGGTTGTTCTGGAGCCAGCTGCATACCTGACCTGCAGTCCCTGTTTCTCTTCATTACAACTCTTAAAGACACATTGTAGTCTATTTAGCCCTATTAAATTAGATAAAAGGCTTAAATTACTAGTGATATTCTGTAGAAGGCTCAGCTTCTGTCACAACAGGTATTAAGTCTTTTAAAAGAAATCTAATTCATATAACCAGGACACTTAAAACACACGAAAATAATTTGGTCCCTTAGTTCTTTATTAAAACTCATTTAGCAGCATCTGTATAATGGAACCAGAATACTTTCAGATGTTTGTCAAATCCTGTTTTTCTCAGCCTCCAGAAGTTCAATTTCTCTTACAACAGCCCATGTGAGCTCCTTACAAATTATCCTGAACAATCATACTTTTAGGATCCATATATATAGCTGATACTATCATTATATGAACTGAGGATAATTTATTATGTAAATAATAAATACATGATTCATAATAATAAATACATTATTCATTATTAGAATATTTTTTCAAGGAAATAAATTGTGCTTCCTTGATTATGAAATAGAATTCTTAAAAAATTTCTCATTGTAAATCAATTTGGGATTTGCTCTGTTTAGTGATTATTTTTTTTTTAACTATTCCTCACGGAGACACACTTAAATCTGTAATTCCTGTGCTTATTCTTAAAATTTTAGCCTTAATGTGTATTTCATACTGGTTATCCTTGTTGACTACTAAAGGAGAAACATCCTTTGCCAAATGCTGGTTTCCTTGACCCAAACACTAACCTACCTTACCTACCAGTATCCCACTTGCTCTTCTTTTCCTGTCAATCTTCCTATCCTTAGGTTCTCATTTTCAAGAATGCATTTTTCACATCTTTATTTCTCCTCTGGTGACCAACTCTTCTCCTGTTTGTACTTCTGCACATTTCAATCTACACTTTCTCCCATGGCTCTGAATTTCTGCTAATGCTTTGCAAACTCTGCAGAAAGGAACAGAAAGACAGATGCAGGAATGGATTGAGTAACTATGGAAAGTTTTACTTAGGAAAAGGTTTTCATCTCTGCTTGGCAGCTGTCATAGGAGGCAACTGTTAGAAACCTACAGTTCCTCTAGTTCTCTAATTGAGACTCAAAGCAGGTAGCATAGTCAGTTTTAAATACTGGAGAATACACACAGTGCATGGCTGTACAATCTCAGCAGCTTTGGTTTGGATGCTGCCTTTCTCCCACTTTATCTGAGAAGAAATAAGGGAATTCTTTTAATGTCTTGTGATAGTTTTGGCAAATAGTTAAATATTTTTAGTGCCAGACTTTTCATAGGAATACTATTCTTCTTTACTATATGCTCAGTTATCATTGTCTGATTTTATTTGATGGCAGACAGTTATATCTTTGTAGAGTTCCTTATTTTTATTTTTTTTTTAAGTGGGATGCTTTATTTGAATATGCTTCTATTAACAGTGAGTAGTACAGTCAAAATCTTCTTTGCTGTCTCTTCTCTGTTTGCACAGGCTATGCTGCAAGGCCCAATAATGGTTTGAAAATGTAAACTCTCTTACTCTCCGTTGCTAGCCACTGGTTTTGCACCTCGTAGGGGTGTGGAACACTGGGAACGTGGTAGCAGCCCCTGACTGCGCGGGGATGAACCGGGGCTGTGCCGGGAGCGGTGAGAGGTGAAGAAGGTACCGCCAGTGGAAGGAAACGTGGCTGGACGTGAGAACACAGAATCACAGAATCCTTAGGGTTGGGAGAGACCCCCGGAGATCATCCCATCCAACCCCCCCGCCAAGGCAGGGCACCTGCGGCAGGTGACACGGGGGCGCATCCAGGCGGGTTTGGAGTGTCTGCAGAGCGGGAGAGTCCGCGGCCGCCCCGGGCAGCTGTTCAGGGCTCCGCTGCGCTAAAGAAGTTCTTCCTCATGTTGAGGTGAAACTTCGTGCGTTTTGTTTTACGGCCAGTGCTACCCGTCCTGTCGCCGGCACAACTGAAAAGAGTCCGGCACATCCACTTGGCACCGGCCTTTGAGATATTTATATCCATTGAGGGGGGATATCATTAGTCTTCTCCAGACTAACAGGCCCTCACACCTACGTACATGTTAAAAATACCTCCTGTACTTTGCTTTCCCCACGAACCAACGCAGAGCAGGGACGCAGCCGGGAGCGAGGCGTGTCTGTTCCGGTGCTAACGTGACGACTTCCAGGAAAGTCAGTTTTTCCTTCCCCCTTCGCGAGCGTCCCGCGGCAGGAGCCGCTGCGGGCTCCTCTGCTCGCCCTCCTCCCGCCCCGTGCCCTCACGGCTCCCGCCGCCGGCCCCGCTGCCGCCTCACGCCGCCTCGGCACCGCGGGATGGCGGCGGGCGAGGAGCAGAGCCGCGAGTACCTGCGGCGGCACCGGCTGCCCGAGCTGCTGCACCGCCTCGGAGCGCTGCTGCTCTTCCACCGCCCCGGTGCGCACAGGCCCGGCCCCGCCGGGAGCGGGGCGGCAGCGGGGCTGCGCGGCCTCCGCTCCCCGGCTGAGGGCCCGGTGCCCGCGGGCACTCTGACCTCGTTGCAGAAAGGCCACGCGAGTTCCTGATCCAGGTGCTGGAGAGGGTAAAGGCTGGGAGGCGAGCCGAGGGCGAGTACCCGTTCCTCATGGACGAGGCCAACGTGGACGCCATGTTCAGCCTGCTGGATGTCCTAGGCCAGGGCTACATCAGGCCAGCGCAGTACAGGGAAGGTGCGTCCACCTGCACCCCGGCTCACACCAAAGTGCTTGCTTGCACAGAATTATTAAAATAGTTTCAAAGTTACCCATCTGTATTCTTTAGTTACCCAACAGCTGCCCACACAACGTGGAGCTTGGAAAGTTGAAAAAGTTACATGTGGTTAAGTTTCCTACCTTATAAGTTACATGTTGTTATGCTACACACGTTTACCTTCTGTTAGATCTAGACACCTTTAAATTTAATTTTGTCTTTCTGAAGACTCGCATAAGAAATTCTCTTTTGTTAACTTTAGCTCTTAAAACTTTGGGACTGAGCACTGAGGATTTGGAGCTAGAAGATGATGCGAATATCACACTGGATGAATTCAAGGAAGGAATGTAAGTGTAATTGAAACTGTGGTAGGGTTTTTTTGGAGGGGATAGGAGATATTTTACTAAGATTTATTTTTTATTTACAAAGTTTCATAATTAAAGGTCTTGGTAGTTTAAGCTTGACTGTGTCACTTTGCACTGCAAGATTAAAAAAAGGTCAGTTACTGCCTGACCTTCTTGCCTGAACCAAACTCCATGCCCTCCACCACCTCAGTTTCAGGATCCTCTCACTGTATTCCCCCCCC